>PVJH01008413.1:0-85281 GCA_004026705.1 Nesogale talazaci
TCAAGTCATGTTTTCTGCGAATGAAAGCGAGCAGCACTAAGCAAACAGAAAACAGGTGGAAAAAAATATAACTTGTCCTTCCTCTCTCCTCTCACGTCCACATGCTCTACACCTGTCTGTCTCTTTCATCCTGAGGCGATAGCAATCTTTTGTTTATTTTGTTAACGCAACCCAAATCCAAGTACATGTCGTTCACTCAGACTGTCCTCTAAAAAGTTGGTGTTCTTTCTCACCTCAAAAGGGAAAGGAAGTGTGTGCATGCGTGTGTGTGTGTGTGTGTGTGTGTGTGTGTGTGTGTGTCCCTTGGGGCCTGGAGGTGGTGGTGGTGGTTAAAAAGCAAGTTTGGACTTCCTCTTTGAACAGTTGCCTTTTCACCGAACACAAGGGCGAGCTCATTTTGCTTGAGACTGGAGAGTTGACGTCAAACTACACACCCAAGAGAGGTTCTGATGGATAAGAAGGCCCCTAAACCAGCCCCTCGCAGGATCTTCCAGGAAAGGCTGAAGATTACTGCCCTACCCTTGTACTTTGAAGGTTTCTTATTAGTTAAGCGGCCAGAATACCAGGTAAGTGTGTAGATAGTAACATTCAAGCAGAAGTTCCTGTCTTCATATAAAATGTAGTTCTTAGTGATGCCATGTGATAAGGCAGGCTCCATGTTTCTGTTGGGATTAAACTTTCCCTTCTTTTCTTGGAGCTTAGAAAATGTTATTCTAATTCTGCTTACTTTAAATAACATAGATGCGTGTACAATCGGGCTGTCACAAGTTTCTGGGAAAGTTCCATTAGCTTTTAGTTCTGTTTTCCACAGATGTTTGAAACCCTCGTGGAGGGTGGGGGGCGTGAGATTGTGAGTATACATAAATATAGGATTCAGATGAGGGTGAAAAAGTTTAAAAGATAAAATCGAGACTGTTTACCACTCTGATAGGGATGACAATGGGGTCTGGCAATGCGTTGTGCTGTGTTACATGGGGTTGCTGGGAGCTTGGGGCCCTCTCCACAGCAGCTAACGCCAACAGGGATCCTGGAACACTGCTCGGGATCACTGCAAAAACAATATCTAGGATGCTATGTATGATCTTGGTCTTTTTTTAATCCTGGCTGTTGCATACACTAAGCCACATAAATTCTGTTATTCCAAGAAAAATCACGAAATGTTCCATCTTTTTAAATGTCAACAATTAAAGCCTTTAATTGGCTAAAATCTGTTCTTTAAAAATAGTAATTTTTCATATCTATATGTGGTTCATTAGTAATGTTTACTAATTTTTAAAACTGAATGAGAACAATGGTTTTTTATTTCTTGTGTACAGCCTTAGGTCATTTACCATTTAAAAATAAAGAATTGAGCTGCACCCTAGTGGCACAGTGGTTGTGTAGGGGGCTGTGGCCCCCAGGGTTGATGGTTCAATGCCAGCAGCAACTCTCCAGGAGCAAGGCTGGGCTTCCTACTCCCACCAGGGCAGTGATTGGGGGTGGGGGGAGAGAAAAAAAGAATAAAGAACTGGTGATTTGAACTCTGTTATGGGTATCAAACATATGTTAATAATATTTGTCAGTTATTATCTTGGGTACATGATTAGAAAATATCAATCCTAGGGAAAGGACATCCTGTGTGTTAAAGTAGAAAAATGGACTCAAATATATCAAAGGCTGTGAGGACAGTGAAGCATCTGGCAATGTTTCGCTCTACTTTAAGTAACAACTGGACAGGAACTCACAGCACTGGGACCTTTTTTGGTTGGCCACTCAGCTTAATCTAAGATATTTTTTGTAAAAAGTGCAATCTTGACATCACATATTCATCAGATTGGAAGACTGTAACAGGAGAGGGGAGGAGGGAAGAAAACATTTTTTATTTGAAATTTGCATTTGATTATTCTTTTAATGCTTCCCAAATTGTTTAAAATAATGGTTACAAAATCAGTTTTTAAAAAAATTAAATATTTTCAATGGGGGCTCTAACAGCTCTTATCAATCCATACATTCATCCACTGTGTCAAGAACATTTGCACATAGGTCACCATCATCATTTTCAAAGCTTTCTCTTCCCACTTGAGCCCAATATCAGCTCCCCATTTCTTCCTCTTTCCTCCTCCTCCACTCTCCCTCCCTCCCTCCTGCACCCTTGATAAGTTATAGATCCTTATTTTCATATTTTACATTGTCCTCTGTTGCTCCTCACCCACCTTTCTGTTGTTCATCCTCCTGTGAGGGGGTTATAGCTTGATCCTTGTGATCGATTCAGCAGCTTTCTTTTGATACTTAAATAATGCACATCATTGGTAAGGGTAGCAGAATGAAGAATTTTAGAATGCTAATAAAATGTGCCTTTAACTATCCATGTGCCACTTACAGTTTGTTTTCTTGTGCAAGTTATAATCTTCCTGAGACTTAATTTCCTTCATTATAAAATGGAAAGAATGTTATTTGTCTCCCAAAGTACAATCCCTGGAATATATTAGGTTTGTAATTTTTCTACTAAACAATTTTAATGAGTGTCTCCTATATGTTTACTCACTTCTAGAGACACAAACACGGATAAGGCTTAGCAAATTTCTCTTCAAGAGGATCACACTTTAATAGGGTGATGGGCATGATTGCTTTTCTTTAGCTTCCTTAGAAACCCTGCTTTGAAATGGAAGATATAATCTATACACATATGTATTTCTGATGTAATAAATTTTCTATTTGTATTCACATGCTACTCACATGCTAGAGAGGAGAAAGCAAGAGAACAAAAATAATGTCGATTTAGAGGTGGTTTCAAGAATTTAAAAGGATAACATATATGAAATATCTGATTCGAATGAAAGGTTTGATTCATTTTCTTCCCATTTCTTTATTATGCATATGTTTATTACCATAATCAGTTTTGAATCCACAAGTTCTATGGCATAATGGAGAGCTAGAATGATAGAATTTGATGATATGAAGAAAAGTTTGGGAAAATAAGTGAGATTTCTAAGGACGCAGTAGCAACGTGCCAAAGAGTCTTTAGGAAGGTCAGCTTTGCAACTACGGGGCTGTAGAAAGATAGAACATGAAATGGAGACCTTGAAACTAGAGAAAATATAACTGATCAATTACCTGGTCTATCAAAAGGCACTTTCGCATTGAGAACTGTTTCGGTTTGTGCTCTTCTGTGCCATTAACAATCAAGAACTTTGCTTCAGGAAAATGTTCCATACACATACAGAGACCATTGCGTGCAGTTATAGACAGGCCCAGGTCAAGCTCCTATGACTGACCAGAAACTTTTAATTGATATTATCCCAAACAAACCCACTGCCATGCAATCAATTCTGATTCATAGTGATACTTGGTAGAGTGTGGGAGGCTTTGAGATCATCACAGAGTAGCCACCCTCAGCTTTCTCCCTTGAAGTGCTGGTGAGTCTGAATGCCAGACGGTTAGGTGAGCAGGCCAGCACTGGCCCTGCAGCACTCCAATACAGAAACTCTTAAATGCCGCAGGGAGTGACCTAAATCACTATTGTAATAAATGGTGAAGAGTCTTATAAGTAGTTAAGCATTTGGAAACAAGAGAGACTTCTGGCAGTTCCTCACAGTTCTTTAATTGGTGGTGTGCTAAAGTTAAAAATAGTGTGTGTGAAACGTCTTCTTGTTAACCTGATAATAAAAATATAGTCATCATAGCGGTGGTAAAATAAAATTTCTTTGTCTAGTCCTCTGCTTGCCTCTAATTCTTTAGGAAAAATCCAGCATTGTCTCAGGTGTGTTTTCCAGCACAGTTGGCTAATTCAGTAATGTCCAAAGTTTTAAAATCACACTCCTTTTAAGAAAACACTTTGAGAACAGATTCCTGACAGAAGACTATTCATTTGTGTGGATATTATATGTGTGTGTTTCTGAAGTAATACCCGATGTAAGTTATTATATATATGCACCAAGAAATGAATAAGGAATCTTAGTGGCACAGTAGTGAAGCACTCAACTGCGTACCCTAAAGGTAGTTAGTTCGAACCTCCTAGAGTCTCTGTGAGGCAATTTTTGCCATCTGCTCCAGTCAAGATTACTATTGTTATGTGCTACTGTGTAGAGTCTGACTCTTAGCAGCCCTTGAAAACAAGTAGAACTGCTCCATCAGGGTTGGCAGCCTCTCATCTCTCCAGAAACAGACTGCCACATATCTCTCCCAAGGAACAGCTGGTGCATTTGAATCACTGCACTTCAAAGCAGCAGACAAGTTCTGAACCACTGTGCTACTACAACTGCTTTCCTTCAATACCGCAGCCTACAAAGCCCTTTTGAACAGTTCTCCTCTGTCTCGTGGGTGCAGTCTGAATCCAAAAGACTTGTTGGCATCTAACAGCAATAACAAAGGGTTTTTAATGAGGAATTTATGAAATCATGTACCCAAGCTATGAGTCATTGTTCCCAGCACTATGTGCAATAAGATAATACATTAAAAAAATAGGAAGGCAGAAATGCAGAATCCAGACTGTTTGGAGTCATGAATCCCAGATGAAAACCTCCAAAACTGTTGGCCCGAACTAATTTGAAGTGCTAAACCAAAAATATTACTTCAAGTGTTCTCTTTTGAGTTCAACTCTTTATGATTTTGTTTATTTTGTGGTGAAGAATACATAGGCACAGCAGAACAACAAAAACACCACCAGCTCAGCAGTTTCCACACGTATCAGTTAGTGACAGCACTTGGAACTACTCAGACAAGTTCTTCTTCCTTCTATTAGCAGGAACTCACGGCCCCCTATTGTTTTTGTTTTTTATTTTGGGCATCACTGCCCTCTGGTGGTGGGAGTGGTAGGCCCAGCCTTTTGCTTCTGTGAAGCTGGAATTGAATCTCCATCCCAATGGGCCGCAGTCCTGCACACAACCACTACGCCACCGGGGCTCAGCCCCCTATTGTTTTTGTCAATTTGATCCACCATAAACCAAATCAAGTTTATTCTGACTTATGGAAATTCTAGAAGACTAGAACGGCCCCTTTGGGTTTCTGGGGCTGCAAATATATGAGAGCAGAAAGCCTCAGAGTGGCTCTTGGGTTTGAACTGTTGACCTTCCGGTTAGCAGACCAATTAGGAACCCACTAGACCACTAAGGCTCTTTTGAGAGTCTGTAGCTAGTTCTTTAAAAAGCACAGTGACCAAGACAGATCTTCTTTACCAATTAAGCTAAACTACTGTTTGGTTTTTAAGCCTCAATGACCTCTTTCCTGAAAAACCCCATGGAGCTCACTACCCTGACACCCATGAGTCACCGTGAGTGGAAATCTCCGTATTACCTGGATCAGGTTGTGTTTGTTTGTTTGTTTGTTTACTTACTTTGGAACATTGGAACATATTGTGAAAAGCCTGAGTTGAGAAATCCCCCCCCAAAGGAAGTTTGAACTGTAATCTGAGTTTATTCTGTAATGTAAATTTGAATTTTTTCTGTATTCATTGTTCAAATCTCAGAAAATTCAAGTATCTTTCAAGAGCATCAGTCACTTGCTTTGATGCAGAAATTGCAAAGAATGACATGAAACACAATGTGCATGAATTGTTGGATGGAAAATTAATTTTCCAGTGAGAAATGAAAGGGGAGGGGTGGGCAAGAGGGAGATCAATCACTCTCAGGGTTTTACAGAACATTTATCTGATCATAGAGACAGCATATATTTGAGCTTCTTTGATCAGTTTCTAAATTCAGTTTTATCCAGAAGGGTAATTTATAGTGGTTAATTATTCTGGTCTGCTAAATACCTTTCCATTCAGACCTTATTTTTGTGTGTTACAAAGTCCATTGTGATTATTAATAACCCCCTACCATAAGGGAGAACTGCACCATGATATTTCTTTATGGGAGCAGATTTTTCAGGTCTTTGCTTCCATGAAATAGCTCATGGGTTCAAATCACCAACTGGTCAGTTAATGCATTTCAAGCCATGTGCAATCAGGGCTCCTTTTTTTTCCTCACACGAAAAATCCTATTGTAGAAGATCTCTGTTAGAGCTTCCACTACCATTCACCCCAATACATGACCTTATGGAAGAAATCTATAAATAATTAAAATGGAAAGTAGTTATCAAAATAATTTGAGTGATAAAGTGTAGTTAGCATTCATTGGACACTTGCTATGTTGTTGGCCTTAATACCTAGCATACATATCCTGTTATTATATCCACTCCTCCTATGATTCTATCAAGCAATGACTACTGTCTAGTCTCAGTCTCCCTTCTTCTGTGAAAGGGCTTCAAAAAGACTCGGGAACATGGAATTAAAAAAATAATGGAATTTTCTACAGACTTATGAAGTCTCCTCACATTCTCGTCCTCTTAACAGCGAACCTTCACACCAAACTCTGCCGTACAGTCCATGCTTATTCATAGCAACCCCCATCAGTCTCCGAGGCTCTAACTGTTCATAGACAGCTCCAGCTTTCTGCCCAGGTGAGCGGCAGCTGGTGACGTGGTCCTGCTTTTCTTTCGGATCACAGCTCGACACATAACCACCACATCCCCAGGACTCCTGCATCCAACACACACACAGAGTCATATTTATTAGGACTACTTTTTAAAACTCAGTGGAATTTTTGCACATTCACAACGTTGTACGACCATCACTATTATCTAATTCCAGGGCACTTTCATCATCTCAAAAAGAAACCCCCTCACAGTCATTCTGTATTTTCCTACTCTGTTTACATGTTTATGCCCATTTGTTGACAAACCAGTTGAAAATGAGGGAATTATACATGCAGCTCTGTCACTTTAATGATTGAAAAAGTCTACAAATAAGCAAGGGGTCCTGAACAGCACAAGGGCAGTGCATTAGTGGAACCGACCCAGCAATGGCTCCAAAGGAAGGCCTGGTCATGTGCTGTCAGGAAATCACAGGTTTGAAAATCCCAGCCAGTGCTGCACACGTGGACTTGCTGTGAATTAGACTCAACATGGAAGACACTAATAACAATCGCAGTAAACACATGGTTTAAATCTTTAAGGCCACAGCTGTGCTCAAACTCTACCCCAGACCTAAATAGCAATAAACCTCCTTTCACTGAGGCCCTTTGATACTGAGCAGGAAACAGAGCAAAATACCTATGCTTTCCTGATAAGCTGAGCTGAGAGAGAACAGGAAGAAGCTTTACTGAGCACACGGTCTTTCCCAAGTTCCCCTACCAGATGTGCTGCTGAGGGCTCATTCACTCTGCAGCACTGTGGAGAAGTGCCAGCATTAGACAGGGAAAAGCACCCATGAGACCAGTTAAAGAACAATGCACTTTGCATCTTGAAAAAAAAATGAAGAAAAGGCTTCTAATGTTGCTGATATTAAGCTGTGCCCTCTTGTCTTCATAAATTTCTTAACTCTAAGATCAATTAGATACGAATCTGGACTTCAGAAAGTAGTAACAGCTTCTTTACCTAGTTTTCGAATTACTCCTCTTGGGGTCCTCTGATTGGCTTGGCTTTCAATCACATGCTGTTTTGAATTAGCTTTTTCCCTATGGTTCTTGTGGTTCTTGGTTCAAAAGCATTAGCATCAACTAGGCACTAGGCTTTAGAAAGACCCCAGGACGTGGACAGAGAATCTTGGCCGTTAGGGTAGATTACTGCAGTAACACTACCAATTTCTTCTGGATTCACTGGCCTGTGCTCTTGAAATGTGAGTTTTCTGTTCCTCGTGTCAAGAGTTCAGTCTACTTTTCTACCCTTTGGTCATGAGACATGCTTTGATAAATAGGACCTAAGTAGAAGCTTGGGTCAGGCTTGCACATTGAAGATTGTGCTCTCTTCCTCCTAGAAATCTTACTGCTGCTATGTGAAAAAGTCTAGGCTAACTTGGACTTGTGTTTGAGAAATCAAATGGAGGAAGGCCCTACTTGTTCCAATGTTCCTAGCCATTCTAGAATTCCTAAGTTCAAGGCAAGTCGGTGAAACCAACCTAGACTATTTAGCTTCCAGGATATCCAGACCAGAGGAACCAGTTAATTAGCTACCAAATGATGACCAATAGAAAACATTTCCTCTTTTACTGCACTAAATTTTAGAAGGACTTGTTATACTAACTACCAAACTGCCATCAAGTCAAGTCTTATTCCAGGCAATCTATCCGACAGGGCAGAAAATCTCCTTAGGGTTTTTGAGCTATAAATCTTTTGAAGAGAAATAGCCTCATCTTCCTAGTGCAGAACTCTTGGTTGGTTTGAATTACTCACATTGTGGTGAACTTGTTGGCTACCAATTAGATTCACTGCCATCAAGCTGATTCTGATTAATAGTGACTATAAACAGGCTGTCTTGACTATAAATCTTTAAGGAGTTAGATAGCGTCACCTTTCTCTCATGGAGTAGTTGGTGAATTTGAATCCAACCTTACAGCTAACAACTCAGTGCCTAACTGAGCACCACCCAGACTACAGTATCTTACTAGATATCAAAGACTATGAAGATATAGGGAGAGCATGTACAAAGACAATTGCCATCATGAAAAAATGAACTTAATCTTGGGTTTTCAATTTCAAAGTGAAATTTATTACAGCTTTGTTATTTGAGAGCGTGTATAAATTCTGAAGAGGTATGTTGTGCAGAGAATTACTTGATTGATATGACTCTTTTAGTCAAAATATTTGTAATCCCCACCAAATGACAGGAAATCTAATGAAAGCGTTGATCAATTGTCACCCTGCTTGATTTAAAATGAGCCATTTCAGAAACAGAGGGGGACCTCAAATTATCAAGGAAGAAAAGCCAGGAGCAGAGCACATCTTTTGGGCCTTGAGTTTTCTTGCAAACTGAACCTTCTGAATTCAGGAGACATAGAACTGTGACAGTAGAGGAGGGGCAGAAGAACCAAGAGCTCGAGGGTGAGATGGAGTAATGGGGTGCAGGTCAACGGAATCCACAAAAAGGGTACCATTTTTTCAAAAGGAAACTTCAGAAGGCAGGTAGGGACAAGATAGATGAGTGAGTGGAAACAAAAAACTGAAGGTGGCAGGGGTGACTGCTGTCACATTGAGGGTCTAGTACCCAATGTCACAAAAGAAGTTGTGTGAAAATTGTTGAATAGGAAACTATTCAAATTTTACCTAAATCACAGTAAAGTGCTACTTTAAAAAAAAAAAAGACTATCACATATTTATTTTTTTTCTTTTTTGGGGGGGAGGTGGGGCATCACTGCCCTCTGGTGGTCATGGGAGCTACCCAGCCTTGCTCCTGGAGAGCCACCACTGGATTTAAACTGCCAAGCCCATGGGCCGCAGTCCCACACTCAACCACTACACTACCAGGGCTCTGCCCTAAAGTGCTACTTTAAAAACATAGTCATAGACTGAGCCCCAGTGGCATAGTGGTTGAGTGCGGGACTGCAGCCCATGGATTTGGCAGTGGCATAGTAGTTGAGTGCGGGACTGCGGCCCACAGGGTTGGCAGTTCAAATCCAGCAGCGGCTCTCTAGGAGCAAGGCTGGGTCTCCTACTCCCACCAGGGGGCAGTGATACCCACAAAACAACAACTAGTCATATGACTGTAATAACTGACTTATTTCACTATTTGAGTGAAATTTTAATCTCAAGGATCAACAATAATAGTGTCAAATAGTTTATATCAATTTCTCCTATTTCCTTGTAATACAATAATATTGACTTTTTATGCAACCCAAACTATGAGCCAAATACTATCCTTGGGGCTCTCCATGAGGATTAATTCATTCAATTGTTTCAATTGTCCTTCAAAGTATATATGACATGCTTGCCCTCGTATGACCCCTTAAGTTGATCATTTTGTTGGTGTAAATGTTTTCTAAAAGTACCTCAAGGGGATGAGCCCTTGTGGCATAGAGGTTGTGCACGGGACTGCGGCCCATTGGACTGGAGGTTCAAATCCAGCAGCAGCTCTCCAGGAGCAAGGCTGGACCTCCGACTCCCACCACCAGAGAGCAGTGACGCCCCCCCTCAGCCCCCCCCCGCAAAACAAAACAAAAAACAAAAAGTACCTCAAATATCTCAAATCACTGGGGAAAGCTTTGGGGAAAAAAGACAAATAAAATTACAACCTCATTACAAATTAGATGCTAACATATTTTTGAAGAAGATTAAATAATTAAATGTAAAAATCATATAAAGTGAACATTTAAATTATCTTATGATGAAGAACCATTTTATATGAAACAAGGACAAAATTAATAAAGGAAATAATAGGCAGGAAAATGTTTGGATATACACTAACAAAATATGCTTCTAATTTTTCCTACAGGAATTCAAATATTATTGGACAGAGCTGAGAGGAACTACACTTTTCTTTTATAGCGACAAAAAAAGTACAATAGTAAGTAGTTAAATATGTTTAACTGATTCAATATTTTCCCAATATACACTTATCACATAGTCTATTATTTACTTTGAATTTTCTATCTTTCAATGAAGATGGTCTAGTAAAACAAATTGAAACAGGAAAATTTACCTCTAGGAAGGCTGCCAATTATGATACTACATATGACATAGTTTCTTAGATAACTCAGAAAGGAGGTATTAAATCATACTTTGCTCTTTGCATTCTTTCCTTCTGATCCAGCAGTAGAAACTCCACCATAGCTATTTGAACATAAATTGTTTGGTACCAGGTGAAAACCTAACTTTCCCCTACTTTATCTTGTAGCCTGCAGCTATATTTAGAAATGAAGAAGATAATTTAAAGGGTATCATACAATATATTACAAATGATTTTTTTTAATTCTTGCACTGTGTAGAGTGGGTACTATTTTAATCCCTACTTTATAGAATAGTCTAATGGAAGGGTTAAGAAATTGCACAAAACCATAAAACTAATAAGAAAAGTTCTTGCAGCCGAGGCCGTATTTTAATCACTATGCCAAGAAAAGTTTGCTATGATGAAATACCATGGAATTGCCATTTCTCAATTTTGGTAAAGGACAAAACAATTCGCTTGGGAAATTTTGAGGGCAGTGATTTCAGGAGAAAGCACAAGACCAGAGTAGGGGACAAATGTTGATATCTACCCAAAATATCCAAAAACCAAACAACCAAACAAAATTTCCTGCTGAGTCCATTCTGACTCATACTGACCCTATAGGACAGGGTAGAAATGGTTCTGTGGTTGTTTTTTTGTTTTTGTTTTTTGTTTTTGTTTTTGTTTTTGTGTGTGTGTGTGATGTTATAATCTACAAGAGTAAAATGTTTCAGGAGTTCCTGGTGGTTTCAAGCTTCTGATCTTGCAATTGGCAATTCAATTTCATTGGTTTCCTGGAAGGACATCAGATGACATATAGACTAGATGATACTTAAAGCTCTTTTCAAGCTACAATTAAAGTGGTAAAGCAAAAACTATTATTCCTTTTTGTGTAACCAATCGATCAATTTAAGGCATTCTAACACCTGACTACCTCTATTGCTGTCGTCTTTGTGTCAGCAAAACTCACTTAGTTTGATCTAGAAAATCTATAAGAAAAAGATCCTATTCTAAAGACTTAATGACCACCAGAGGGCAGTGATTGCACCCTCCCCCAAAAAAAGACTTAATGAAAAAAGTTTACTTCCTTTGCTTATACTTCATTTGCAGTTGTTCTTTGTTAATTAAACCCAAATAAGTCAACCTAAATGCATCTTCAACCTTGTCATTATAGGGGGAAACTCCATAAATTATTTATGTATTTGCTTTTTAATATCCTGTATTATTCAGAAAAAACAAAATGAGATTTTCTAGAAATCAACAACATAAGTCAAATTGGTATGAATGCTATCTGTAGGTTTTCAGTGGCTGATTTTTCTAAAGCAGATCACCAGGTCTTTCTTCTGAGGATCCTGTGAGTGGACTTGATCGTCTAG
Source organism: Nesogale talazaci (assembly GCA_004026705.1). Taxonomy (NCBI): domain Eukaryota; kingdom Metazoa; phylum Chordata; class Mammalia; order Afrosoricida; family Tenrecidae; genus Nesogale; species Nesogale talazaci. Next base: position 11,811 of record PVJH01008413.1, read on the forward strand.
CCTTCCATTTAGCAGCTGAGTATATTAACCATTTTCATCACCCAAGATTTCACACTGGGCGTAACAGAAAGAGAAATATAATGAAGAAGGCTCTTTTTCTCTAGAGGTTAATTTAGCTCATATTATACTATAAACATCCTACTAAATTTATTTCAGGAGGTTTTAATCTTTCTAGAATAGTGGTTCTCAAACTTCCTAGTGTCACGACCCTTTAATACAGTTCCTCATGTTGTGGTGATCCTTCAACCATAAAATTATTTCTGTTGCTACTTCACAGCGTAATTTTTCTACTATTACAAGTCGGTAGTCCCTATGAAGGGGTCATTCAAACCCCCAAAGAGGTCATGACCCATAGGTTGAGAACTGCTGGCATAGAGATCAGTTTATATATATACCAATTTCTCAGAAGAAATCTTTCTAAGTTCTTGACCACACAAAATTTTAAAAATAGGATCCTTCTAATCAGTGTTGTGTGGTAAATGTGTAACAATTGCCTCTCTGACAAAAAACAAATATATTGATACATATATTGTACATAAACTTATAAATATTGCCAAACAGATAAAGTGTTTGGCATACAATTAAAAACAAATAGAATATACAGTACTCTGTGTTGTAACTTCTATATAGTCAACTGATTCTCTGACAATGACTTTTACCAGACTCTTATAAAACTACAGATTTGCAGCTCACTCATGATTTGATAAATTAATTTGTATTCTAAATTTGTTCTTTTTCTAGTACACTTGTCATAAATATGCTAGTTAATATTTATTTACAATAATGTATAAGCAGAGAGTAAAGCAATGATTGTGTATTCACTATGTGATGGACTCACCAATGCATGAGCAATTTCTCTGTTGAATTAGACACTATGTTCTGAATGAATATCTTGTCTATTTTGGTTTGATTTACAATTTCTCCTTCTGTTCCTTATGTGTAGGCCATAATCTAGCTAATTATGGCCATCAGGCTAAATTTTCCCCATGACTTGATTTTTATAAAGTCTATATAAGTGCTTTCCAAAATGGATGCTATTGCTCCCTGGGAAGTACTGGAATGATCTCGGGGTGCTTGAAAAGCAGATACCTATACTTTATTCTGGATTATAGACTATAGTACAAAAGTTTGAGCTAAGAATGGTTTTCACATTTTTAAACAGTTGTTTTCTTCTTTTAGAAAAATGTGGCAGAGCCTGTTTGTGGTTCACATGATCTAAAGCATCTACTCTAGGGTCATTTTGGGTAAACAATTTGCTGATTCCTGGGGACAACCAGCAAAAGGCCAGTACCCTCTTGATGGCATAGTGGGTTAGGCGCAGGACTGCTACTACAAGAATAAGCAGACTTTGGTTGCAATGTTTTCCAGTTTTCATTGAATTTTGCAAGACCAAGATTTATTCATGAAAATATCCTTTTTCATAAATAACCATTATTGATGTGGACTTCCCGGATGGAATACATATGAATAGCATTGATTAAATCTGTGGGAAAAGTGGATAAAGATGCTCACTATCTTCAGTCAGAACAAGGCCAGGTGCTCACTGTGGAACAGATCATTAATTGCTCACATGCAAGAAGATGAAAACTGTAACACGAGAGCCAAAGAATGACCTTAAGTATCTTCCACTTGAATTCAAAGACCATCTCAAGAAAAGATGTAATGCATTGGACAATAATGACCAAAGTGTCTGCACAAGTAGTGAGATGACATCAATGACAGCATGCACAGAGAAAATAAGGCTATTGAAAAAAACAAAAGAAACAACCAACAAGCATGACAGAAGAGACTCAGGACTGTACTTTTGAATTCTACGAGAGTAGGGAACGTAATAGGAGAAATGATGTGATGGTGGAACTGAAGCCTTCACGGGGTGGTTTGAGAAGAGAAAAATCTAGATGTGTAAAATATACCTGGGGTTATACAACCAAAAAAAGAAATCCGAAAGACCTGAAGTACAAATTCAAGACTCCAGTAACAATATTAAGAATTCTGTGAGCAAAATATTGAATAACACAGGATGTATAAAGAGAAAATGAAAGAAATACATATAAACTATACCCAAAAGTTGGTCAGTGTTCAATTATTTTAGGAGGTACGATATGATAAAGGTACTGAAGGAAGAAGTTCTAGCTGCACTGAAAGCACTGCCTAAAACAAAATTCCAAGAATTGAAAGGCATGTCCCCTAAAATAGTATATTGTTTCCAAACAAGAACCCCTGTAAGTGAGAACTCAACTAAATCCACATGGAAGACGCACACCAACATGAGTAACAGAAGGATTGTAAATCATACAATCCAAATCCAAAGGAGAGGATAGTATCAGAGTCTAAACTGTGGGAATCTAGCCTGCAGAAGACCATGGATGAGAGTGGGATCCCAAGATAGAATTGTGAAATTTACCCAGGAAATAAACTTCCGTGATTTCCCTCTCTTCATAATAGAGGGGTGGAAGGAAAGTGGTTACCAAATAGACTGCATTGGAGAGATACCTATAGAAGATCAAAATGAGAAACCTACCTTGAACAGTTAGAACTTTGTCAGTTGATCCCCCCTCTGATGCATATGAAATTTGACCTGGTTTTCAACATGTTCTGTACTTTCGCTTGTTTGTATATATTGGGGTTTATTTCAGATGTGCTATGTCTTTGGGATCACCCCTTTGACTTTTTGTTATATGTTTTTCTATTTTTCAGTGTATGAAACTCAGAATTGATGAACCCAGAGGGACACTAAGCAGAATAAACGTTTTGGGAGGAAGTGTAGTGGGGAGGTAAAAGGGAGAAAATAAATGTTTCAAAACTGATTCTGATAGCAATTGAGCAATACTACTTGATGTGATTGAACTATGGCATTATATGATATCTGTGTTAACTGAAAATAAAATGGTTTTGAAAAAACCCAACCAATTGAATTGTTTCAACAAACTAATGTAGCACTAGAACCACTCAGAAGTCTAGGCCAAGATATTTGGAAGGCAGCTTCTGGCCAATCAACTTGAAGAGGACCCATATTTGTGTTCATTTCAAAGAGAAGTGATCCACAGTGGACAGATATATGGATTGTGGTAAGAGCTGTAAGAGCCCCCAATAAAATGATTAAATAAAAAAGAAAAGTGATCCAACAAAATGAAATAATTATCAAACAATATCATTGCTACCACATGAAAGTAAAATTTTGCTAAACATAATTCAAAAATGGTTGCCTCAGTACATCAACAGGGACTTGCCAGAAATTCAATCTGCACTCAGAAAAGGGGAACGAAGTTATCATTATTGATATGAGATGGATCTTGGCTAAAATCACAAAGCATTAGAAGGTGTTTTATTGACAATGCAAAGGCATTTGAGGTTTTTGTAGATCATAACAAATCACTGATATAATTGGGAAGAATTTAAATTTCAGAACATTTAACTGTGCTCATAAAAAATCCGTTCATACTACCAAGAGGTAGTACTTTTGACTAGAACAAAGAGATAATGTGAGACTTATAAGCAACATCCTTTCAACATGCTTGTTCAATCTGTATGCTGAGCAAATAGAGAATCTGGAAAGGAGCTCTAGTGGTGTTGCAGGACTGGTAACCACAAGATTAGTAGTCCAAACCCATCAGCTGCTCTGAGGGAGAAAAATTAGGCTATCTGCTCCTCTAAGGATTAACCACCTTTGAAATCCTAGATAGGATCACCATAAATTGCAATGGACTCAAAGGCAGTGTGTTTGGGAACTATATGAAGAGGAAGGTGGCATCAGAATTGGATATAGAGCCATTAAAGACTTGCAATGTACATATGCTACAACCTTGCTTGCTTAAAGTGAAACCTACTTGAACTATTAAGGAAGATCAAAGCCTTTAATGTGGATTACACAACATAAGAAAACAAAACTCTGCAAAACTGAATGAAGATCATCATCAATACAAATGAAGAAAAGATTGAAATTGTCCAGGGTTTAATTTTGAGCCATAATCAATGCCCATAGAAATAGTAAAGAAACCTATGGTAGTTATTATATACTCATTTGTCAATTTGAAAGGATTAAGAGTAAAGGGGTGGAGTCTAGCCTGTCAATCACGTCAGAACCAATGAGGTCTCTTTGTGAGCATGGACTTCTCCTGGGAACTTTGGTATTTCTCCTTGGAAGTAGGAGTCTCTCTCTCTCTCTCTCTCTCTCTCTCTCTCTCTGCTCACTCCTTGTGAGACATTCCTGTGGAGAAGAGAGAGAAGAGAGATGGAGGCACACCTCTGGAGCTGAAGAAACTGTGCTAGCGTTGAGATGCTTACAACGCCACTGGTTCCACCACGCCACTTTCCATCCACTGGCCTGTGATCTTCCTGCATTCAGCATCATTGCATGTGTTTTGTGAGTCTGAAAGGAACTTTGTGGATGGAGATCAGATATATAGGCTAATATCAGGCTTATGAACTTCATCTGGACTGGGCTGGGATGCTTTCTTAATGTTACATTGCTCTCATATATAAAGATCTTTCCTACACACATAGAAATGTCTATGAATTGTTTCTGTAGTTCACCCTAGCACAAAACCAAACAATGAATTATATTGAGAAAACCTACTGCAAATGAGCACCTGAAAGTGTGAAGAAGCAAAGACGTTACCTTGGCGATTAGGGTGCACCTAACTCGAGTCAAGGCATTTGCAGTGGCCGCATATGAATGTGAAAATTCAATGAGTAAGGTGGACTGAAAAATAATTTATGGCTCTGAAATATGGTGTTGGTGAAGAATATGAAATAAGCCATGGACTTCCAGAAGGAATAAACCTGTCTTATAAGTATTGCCTAACAACAAATGTGACATAATTGAACATGCTGTTGGGAAGATATGCACAGTACCACATTATTACTTGGTAGTTTATCCATGCAGATAAAGACACAATAATAAAATATGAGTGATATGTTTGAATTTTAATTACCTTTTAAAAATAATGTGTCATTTTATTTCTTTGTCATTTATAGCATATGTGTATAGATATATATTTTTTATTTAGTTCTACTCTTTTATCACTATTATTATTATTATTATTATTATTATTAAAAGATAATTTTACTAAGGGCTCTTGCAACTCTTTGGGGGGGCATCACTGTCCTCTGATCGTCGTTGGAGCTACCCAGCGCTGCTCCTGAGAGCCGCCACTGGATTTGAATCTTACAACTCTTATAACAACCCATATATCAATTGTATCAAGCATATTTTTACATATGTTGCCAGCATTCTTTTGTAGACATTTACTTTCTATTGAGACCTTGGTATCACCTGTTCTTCCCCTTCCCACGCTTGTGACTCCTTGATAAATTACAATTTATATTTTGAGAATGATGATGGCAACAAATGTACAAATCCATTTGACATGATGGACGGATGTATAGATTGTGACCAGAGTTGTATGAGCCCCCAATAAAATGATTTTTAAACGATAAATTATTTTTATTTTATATCTTACACGGGCCATTGTCTCCCTTCGCCCACAGTTTCTGTTGTTCGCCCCCCTGGATGAGGTGGTGTGGTTATGTATGTATCAGTTATGCATGTCTCTCAATGATCAGTCATTGGGATCAGTTCCCCCTTCCCTCCTCTCCCCACTTTCTCTCTACTCTTCTGGTATCACTACTCCCACTCCTGTTCCTGGATTCTCTTATCTGTACCTGTGCACATGCTCCAGGCTAGTCTGCAGTGAATGGTAGTACTGGGGTCATGACGGTGAGGAATGAGGAAGCCTCAAGAAGCCAGAGGAATACTGTGTGTGTCATTGGTGCTTTACTGCATCCCGGTTGACTCATTCCTTCCCTGAACCCTCTGTGAGGGGAAGTCCCTTTGTCTGTATATGGGTTTTGGATTTCTATTTAGACATTGTCCCCTGCTCCTCACCTTCTCAAAAATATGAGGTTTTGTTTGTTTGTTTGTTGCTTGCTTGCTTGTTTGTTATGGATCTTTTGATGTTACCTGGTTCAATGATACATCATGATCGCACAGGCTGCTGTGCTTCTTCCAGGTGGCCTTGTTGTTTCTCTGCTAGATGGCCACTTGTTTAATTTCAACCCTTTGAGACCCCAGAAGATATATAGCTCTATTCATTTTGTTTAAAAAATTATTTATTGGGCTGAGCCCCGGTGGCGTAGTAGTTGAGTGCGGGACTGCGGCCCATTGGCTTGGTGGTTCAAATCCAACAGCAGCTCTCTGGGAGCAAGGCTGGGTAGCTCCTACGACTACCAAAGGACTGTGATGCCCCCCCCCAAATATTATTTATTTTAAAATCATTTTATTGTGAGCTTGCACAGCTTTTATCACAATCCATCCATCTATCCATTGTGTCAAGCACATTTGTATCTATGTTGCCCTCATCATTTTCAAAACATTTTCTTGCTACTTGAGCCCTTGGTATCACCTTATTTTCCCCTCTTCTATCCTCCCTCCGAACCCATGGTAATTTTTAGATCATTATTTTTTTCATGATTTACACTGACTGATGTCTCACTTCACCCATTTTTCTGTTGTCTGTCCCTCCCAGGGAGGGTGTTATATGTAGATCATTGTGATCGACCCCCATTTCTCCCTCCACCTTCCCCTTCTCTTCCTGGTATGGCTGCTCTCATTACTGGTGCGGAGGGCTTTATCTGTCCTGGATTCCCTGTGCTGTGAATATAAGAAGTCCTGGTGGCATAATCGGGCTGCCTACCACAAGATCAACAGATTGAAGTCACTCGATGCTCCAGGGGAGAAAGATGAGGCTTTCTACTTCCATAAAGTTTCCAGTCTGGGAAACCCACAGAGAATATTCTACTGGTCTATGAGTCAGAATCAAGAGTGCTGTGTGTAACATCTGGCTTGAAAAAAATTAGTGATAATTAAATAATTTGCTTTTGATAAATCTGTCTGAACCAGCATACTACCTGTTTGTCAAAGGTTTTCTGGTTTGGGGTTGGGAAGTTTTGTGATACCAAACTGAAAACCAGAATATTATAAAAATACAGATGATTTGAAAAGACATTATTTTCCTTCCTGCTAGGATAAATGTCTATTTCCTGTGAACTATAATTTAATAAGATTTCCCCTTATCTTTGCAGTATATTGACAAAGTAGAAATCATTGATCTTACTTGCCTTACTGACCAGAATTCAACTGACCACAACTGTGCAAGGTTCACCCTTGTTTTGCCAAAAGAGGAAGTGCAACTGAAGGTGAGTATGGAGAAGCAAATCGTCTGTAGGAAATTGTGGTTATATATAGCACTCACCTCTTTCTGAGTGATTGAGACCAAGGATTTTGTAGGAGGAACATCGACTCTTATACTTTGCTAATATTTCTTATCATTTGCCAAGAACTAGTTTTCAGAATCAGGATTTAAAATGACGTGTTCTGTTGTTTAGTATGTAAACATGTTGAAACCATGTCCTCTGGCAAAGTCAGGGATCTCACCTGGTGTTTTTCAAAGCTAGTTCTTGTATTCTGAAAATGAGTCAACTAAGGTTAATAAAAAATTATAGTAACAATAGAAAAAGAACTTGAAATTAAATAGGACGATGGGTGAGGCTTTCCCAGGAGACTATCAAGTGATCTGGAAAGAAAACACTGGTCTTAAACTTCGGTATAATAGGAATCATTTGTGAATAGGTAATCCAGGTCCCCACCTGAAATCTGTGTCCAGGAACCTTCAGTTTTAAGCAAGCTTCCTAGATGATTCAACTGCTATGGTTAGATGCACCTGATTAGAGTCAGATTGCCTATATTAGAATCCTGGCTGTTTTCATTTTTGATTGTGTAATCTTTGGCAAGATGCCTGTGTTCTTTGTGCTTTCATTTTCTCAGCCCGAAACAAGTTTTGCCCAAGTGTAACACTCTCTCTAAGGCCTATGTGAGCTACTAAAATTCTAACTCTCCCTTCTTATTTCCACTGGCACTCAAATCTCTTTTAACTCCTCTATGTTCCCATTTTTTCAGAGTTGTTTCGATAGTGTTAAAATCTAACACTATGTAATTGACTCATTTATTACATATATCGTCCCTAGGAAGACTAAACGCCATGAGAACTGTGTATTACTCTGTTTCCTAATGTAAACCATTGCCTAGAATCATCTTTGTCACATAAAATTTTGTTGAAAGAACAAAATCTATAAAAGGAAAAAAGTATATATCGTTAACAGTGAGGCACCCTGAAAAGGAAATCAATTCATGCCCCTGGAGTGCATAAATAACACATATAAGTATTCAGTAGATGTTGGCTGTTAGTGCTATTAAAAAATGATAATAGTGGCTGAGCCCCGGTGGCGTAAGTGGTTGAGTGCGGAACTGCACCCCACAGGCTTGGCGGTTCAAATCCAGCGGTGGCTGGGTAGTGCCCACGACCACCAGAGGCAATGATGCCCACAAAAAAAAAAAATAATAATAATAGTAATAGTAACTTCTAACAATTGAAAGTATTTATGGATAAATTGAATTACTATTCCCTGGTTTTACCAAAGTTAAATTAAATAAAGATTAAGTATTAATAGTAGAGTAGCAATGAATTGACATACTGCAAAGATAATTTTACTAATGTTTACTTTTTTAAGTTAGGTAAATGTATACATAATTTTCTTCTGCAAGCAAACAAATAAAAGTTATATATTGCTATATGTTTAAATAATTTTGTCATTGGAAACACACACAGCAGATATACCAATTCAATAATTTGAATGCATGTGCTTTCTGGAAACTATATGGAAAAATTTTGATTATTATGTTCGGTTGTAGTCTTTGGTTATTCCTGTGTGAAATGGCAAAAGTGAATGTTGTTAATGTATATTTAGCGCTCAAGGATAGAATTCGTCATTTGAATTTCTCAGAAACCATGCTACTTAAGCAGAATGGCTGACAGAAGGGCAAAATGGCTAACAGAAAGCCTGAATCTGTTTTGATACTCTGAGAGATCTAATCCCATAGTTTTGTATCAATAAAATAGTTTAGATGAGAATTTAGATAAGCTAAATAGGGTTTGCACTTGACTGATTTAAGAATTGAGTTTCATGTCTGATTCGACTTTGTTTATACTGATTTCTTCTGCTTATTATTGATATAATAATTGATAGAAATGTTTATTCAGAAGTATGAAAATAGAGAACTTGTAAACCCACTTACCTCAATACATTAATTTGATCTTTCTAGATGGGTTTAGAACACACCTGGAAAGAAGGCTCTGAAAGGATTAACTCCACTCCCAGTACCGTGATGTGTCAGCCCAGGTAGACTAGAGAAACAAATGCAGAGAAACTCATGTGAATAAGAAAGATTTATATACAAGAGCAGTTAAATATTGAGGAAACATTCTAGCCCAGTCCAGATCAAGTCCATAAATCTGATAATAGCCCATATATCTGACATCGATAAAGTCTTCTTCAGATTCATGAAACATTTGAATGACGCCTAATGCAGGATGATCACATTCTAGTGGGTAGAAAGTCTTTGAATCCAGCGGTGTTGTAAGCATCTCAGCACTGGCAGGGGTCTCTACATGGCTTCTCTAGTTTCAGTGGTCTGGTTGCATCAAGGTAGGTCCATGTATCTTTTCTTACTCAGGGTACTAGGGTCGTCCCACATGCCTTGTCAGCTGCAATGTCTCCCGAGGAGTGAACAGAGAGTTTCTCCAGCCTCCAAGAAAGAAAAACCTGATTTCCCAGAATTCTCAGAAGAAAGCCATGCCCACACAGAAGCCTCATTGGCTATTATCCGATTAACCCATTAGACCCCACCCCTTCACTCATAATTCTCTCAAGTCCCAAATTGACACAAGTAAGTTTAAATAATATGTTTAAATAATTTTTGTCATTGAAAACACACAGCATATACACCAACTCAACAATTTCTACATGTATAATCCAGTTACATTGATTGAATTTTTTTTTTGGCATCACTGCCCTCAGGTGGTGGGACTAGGAGGCCCGGCCTTTGCTCCATGGAGCTGGAATCAAACCTCCATCCCAGTGGGCCGCAGTCCCGCGCACAACCACTACGCCACCCGGGCTCAGCCCGATTGAATTTTTATATGTACGACTATTTCCACTCTCTTTTTGAGTTGCTTCTCCTGCATTAACATAAACTTACTTCCCACTAAATATTTATCTAAAGTTTCAAGTTGCTGTAATCTTTTTGATCATATATAGATCTAAAAGAGCACAATGCTCAAGAAATATATATATATATATATATATATATATATAGTTTTGTTTTGTTTTGTTTTTGTGGGCATCACTGCCTCTGGTGGTAGTGGGCACAACCCAGCTGCCCTTGGATTTGAACCGCCAAGCCCGCGGGCTGCAGTTCCGCACTCAACCACTTACGCCACCAGGGCTCAGCCCAAGAAATATATTTTTAATAGTTAAGCTAAACTGTTGTTTGACTTAAAAAGTACTTCAGGGGACATTTAATGTTTTGTGGTTAAATACTACTCCAGGGAATTATCCAACTTCAATGGTTCCAGAAAAACTTAAATTTGAAATTCCGTCTTGCCTACCATTTTTGATCAGGATTCTTCTATTAGACTCTTTGACCAAATGGTAGTTGGTCTTCTTTAGCTTTTCTGATTTCACTCATAAAATATTTCTTTTGATAAAAGAAAATAATATTGAAATAATTCATAATAATGTACACTAGTTGTTCTAAGAAAAAGGAAAATAATTCTCTTATTCCTTTCAACTGATTTTTAAAATTACAATGTACTTTTAAAAGGAATATATTTCAATAAAAGAATATGACTTTTGTCAATCTTGTTGAAGGTTGATGGATTACAAGTCATAAAGTTATATGCAAACTTAAAGTTATTTGAGCTTAATAGAAGTATTACTGTTAATCATTGCCTGTGAGTTTTGATTTTGTCTTTGTCACTCATTTTTAGACAGAGAACACAGAAAGTGGGGAAGAATGGAGAGGCTTCATTCTTACAGTAACAGAGGTAAAAGGTTATTACTTACCCTTCATTCATTCAACAAATATTTCCTGAACCCTTGCAATAAGTAATCATAATGACTAACGGAAGATACAGCTAATAAAGGTCCTACAACCCAATTCACTCACTCATTAAAGTTGTATCCTTGAGGGTGAGGTGTGACAGATAAAGAGGTCAAGGTCTTGGTCTTATCCTTTGAGAACAGTGATCCTTTAAACATCCTGATATTTGTAGTTTATGTAGTATCTTCAAAAATATTACCAATTCCCTTCCTATTTATTCCCTTCCAATTTATCCCTAGTCACTTTATAATCTTAGCAAATACTAACAGATTCTGTAAATTTCATAGGCCATATTTCAAGAGAGATCATCAAATGAAAGTCATCTTTAAATATTGGTTTGGTGAGTCTTAAGAATAGCTATCCAACCGTGGCAGCAAGTCAGAGGCAAAGAGTATGATTTTTTCTTATACCTACCTATTGCAGTAAGACATAATTTTAAATGAAGCCACCATAGTTGCTGTCTATGAAGTGCTTAGACTACTAGCCCCCTCATCATAAAGACCACTCATTATCAGAGTTGATTCTGACTCACTGTGACCCTGTAGGAAAGCATAAGAATACCCCTGTGAGTTTCCAAGTTTCCAAGTGTTTATGGGACTGGAAAGTCATGTCTTTCTCCCTTGAAGCAGCTAATGGGTTCTAACCTTGTAGGAATTCTGACCTTATCACTACAAGCCGCCCGACACATAACCCACTATCTCTGTAGGACTCTGCCAAAACATCACAGTGGTCTCTGAGAGCTTAAGAGGCTATGAGAATCTTCCATTTTTATCTCCCCCCCCCCCAAAAAAAAAGCAAACAAACAAAACAAACCCGCTGTCTTTTCATTTTTCTCAGCTCATAGTTAAGTAGAGTTCCCCAGGCTGTACATCTTTATACTGGGCAGCCAGTCCCAGCTTGCTCCTTGGAGCTGCTGAGGGGTTCACAGAAGTTCACCATTTACTCAATATTGCCACCAGGGCTTGAACCCAGACTCTATCCCAATGTACTTTTCAAGTTAATGTTTTCCAATTATATGAAAAACCTCCTATCCTTCCCCAAATGGATACAGATATAGCTGCTGGTTCTTGGTCTTAGGTAATAATAGTTAAAAGGTGGAGACAGGGAAGTCTTGCTGTTGTGTCTCCTTGAGTTGAATCCAACTCCATAAGCAGAGTAGAGCAGCTACCAGTGGGTGCCCTAGGTTATCGCCTGAATCACTGGCTTCAGTTAGTAAAAGAGTGTCTAGTGATTTCTCCATCAGTGGCCAGGAGCCTTAGGGAGCTGGAAAGGGGGAGGCAGGCAATTAAATGTGTGAAGAGCACGTTGATCTGGATGGTGACAGGGAGAAGTTATTTAGAGAATTGTTTTCTATCACTCTTTTTCTGTTTGCTGTGTAGAGCAGTCATGGTGATTCTCAAACTAGGGTACAAGACTAGGTGTCCTAGAATTTTTGGGAATGGAAACAAAATAAATACTAGAGATTTATATTTCCCATCAACTGTTGGATTGGGGCACATACAACTTAAACTGTACATTTCAAAAACAAGTGGCTACCCTAGGGTTCATATAGTGGGAAGGTACAAGAGAATTTTAAAAGTTTTGGTGGTTTTAGCTGTTCTTTCAAATCATTGATGAAAATGTCCTTCAAAATCTTTCCCCAGAAATGTGGTTTCTTCTTCAGATGACAAATATGGCATGACTCACAGAAGTCAATCCCTGACAACAGAGCTCTCAGATAACCAGGTGTCTCCTTTTCTGGCATGCAGGTATTAGAAAGAAAGGATTATACATAAATTTACTTTCCCCTCCCCCCAAAAGAAGGTTATTTCTAAGAGGTAGATAACTTTAAAAAATCTTTTTATTGGGATTCCTTTCAAATATCCTAATCTTCCATAGTTCCATCACCTCAGGCAGTATTGTATAATTGCTACCAGTTTCAAAATACTTTCTTTTTATCTTGAACTCCATGGTATCAACTCCCCTTTATCCTCTTCCCCAAGAACCCATTTTCATTTTCCCTATCTTTTGCAATCTAATATATCCATTCACATACAATTCTGTTGTTCAATTCCATCAAGTGGTACTATGCAGTCATAGTGCCAGCAGCTCTCAATTCCCAGCCCCCACCCTGTCTTTCTGTCCCATCAGGGAACCATTACTCCTGCTACTGTTTCTGCAGGACTATCTATCTTAACGTTCATGTTCCGAATGATCTTAAATATGTAAATGAACCTACACAAATCTAACATGACAAATGAGATAAAACAAATAAAAATCATAATAGTATGGGGAGGGAATATTAAAGAACTAAAAGGATAGTTGTGTGGTTCATTTGTGCTATACTGCACCTCGGATTTATTAACCTTTATGTGTGGCTCTGCTGAAAGGGACTGTCAAATGATTTTGGGGTCTCCGCTACATTCACACCCTTTCATAATGATTTGGTTGCTTGTTTTTTTACTTTTGATGCTTTTCCCCATCAACATCTCATGATCACACATGCTGGTGTTGTTCTTCCATGTGAGCTTTATTGCTTTCCTCTAACTGGCTGCTTATTTAACTGCAAGCCATTTAGACCCCAAATGCTATATCTTTTAATAGCCGGGCACCATCAACTTTCTTTACCACATTTGCTTATGCACCCATTTTGGTAAAAGATAGATAACTGAAATTATTACCATGCGAAGCTATGTGCTGGGTATCAGCCATGCTCTTCCCCTCTCAAATGTAATTCTTCTTCCCCACTGCCCAGCCCCTAGCTTCCACAATTCTGTCTCCCAGAGTATTCTCTAGTTTTTATTGTTCTCTCTTGTAGCACTTTCTACTTTTCTGTTAGATTCTATAATTCATTGAAGGTGATAAATGTTCAGGATCATTTCTTCTGTGTCAAGTCCACCAGCAAGATTGGTGGCCCTCAGTCTCTTGAGCTGGTCTTTGCTCTGCAGTATTACAAACCTCCTTTAGGACTGCCAATAAATGTCCAAAGGACAGGCCATTCTGTCATAAGCTCCAACTGAAGGCCCTCTGCTCCAGCTCTGTGGGTCAGGAAACTTAGCTTCCCCTCCTGGGTCCCCATAGGCATCTCAATATACAAGTCAACCTCCTGCTCCAAAGCACTCATCTTTCCTGTGAGCAGGGAAATCCACCACGCTGTCTCATACTCTGCTGGCTTTTCTGCCACTCCTCTGTTGTCAAAACTGTCTCCCATATCAAATAGGTTCAATGTGTAGGGCTCTCACAGTCGTAAGGATGTGCTCTTCTCTTGGATTTTCACTCTTGATGGTAATTTCTCACTTCCTGGTCTGGAGATACCTCATTTTATACCCAGCAGGATGACAGTCACAATGAACCCTGTCAACAACCACTCACATTTAAATAATATAATTTGTCATTAACTTCCTCTACTTTCTTACCCACATCTATCAAGAAAATGAAGGACATTTTGGTGGGAACAACAAGGCCATGTCTAAAATAACCAGGTTAAATAATTCAGAGCATTGCACAAAACTACAACTAAAACAACTGGATAAACCTTGATATACTTTATTGGAGTACTGTATACACTTGAGTATAAGCCAAGTTTTTCAGCGAATTTGTAATGCAGTCTTTGTGGTAAAATTAGGTGTCTTGGTAGATATTTGACCAGCTTATATGGTACTAACTATACATGATATTTTAGCCCAAATTTTCTTTCATTTTTTCCCTTGAGGCAAGGATAATGAGCATTATCTTACATATGGATAGTCAGTCCATGGGTTGCAGAAAAGATCCATTCCTGTATCTTTAAGAATTTATAGAAAGTCAAAACACATGCATATAATGCAACAAAAGACTCAAAGTCTTTCCAATGGTTTAAAAGCTGCAATTGCAGCAGGTGAAGGTGTTTATGAAGAAGTATTTGTTGCTAGTGGGGTTGCTAGTGGGGTTAAATCAATCTTTACAAAGTGAAGGCAAGTTAACATAATATGAAATTATAAGAAGGAGTAATATATAAATCAGAAGCTTATAATCCAAGGAATGTCTGTATATTACTCTATGGGAAATAAGTACTACATGATTTTTTTAAGAGAAGGTAAGTTGTTTCTGAGTGTTGTTTTTGGTGTGACTCCACATCGGTCAGTGTGTTCATTCATACTGTCCTATTGTTAGAAATTTGATGAAAAGGTTGAGAAGCTTATATTGGAGTTGAAAGAAGTGAGACTTCACTTTTGAATCGTACAGACTTATGTTTGAGATTTAGTTTCACAAGTTACTAAGGATGTGACCTGGTACTACTTTTTCTTTAATATATATGAGACTTGTTGTTTTTTTTTAAGTAATTACAACCGATCTTGTGGAGGAAATTGAAATCATGCATTTAAAATACTGGGGATGGGAGGAAAGTGGCTGCAAAACAGAGAGCATGGAAGAGATAAAGATAGACAAGCAAAGGCATGAATCTGACTTGAAACGTTAAAACTTTGTAAGTTGATCCCCTCTCTGATGAACCTGATCTGGCTTACAATATTTTCTGTACAATTTTTCGCCTGTTGGGCTGTATCTCAGAGGTGTATGTCCTTGGGGATCACACTCTTAGAATTGTGTTATATGTTTTTTATGTGTCCCAATGTATGAAACTCAGGACTGATGAACTGATAGGGACAGGAAGTAGAATATGGGTTTGGATAGGTGGGGTACAGTTGTGGTGGGGGGTGGCGGGGGTAAAAGTGAGACAATGGCAAGGAGTCCAGGCAGGAAAACATTGTCTGGAAATAGACTGTGGCACCAATTGTACAATTCTGCTTGATGTGCTTGAACTATGTGAAATGATGCATGGATTAACTCCCAGCTAGTAAGACATTTTAAAAATGCTGCGGACATAATAGGCAATCAATAAGCACTAGCTCTTTCATGATGCGTCTAGGCGATACACATGGTTAAGCACGCCCCTGCTAGTCGAGCGTTTGGCAGTTCAAGCTCATCCAGAGGCGCCTTACAAGGCAGGTCTAGTGATGTGCTTCTGAAAACCCAAATGAGCTGTTCTACTCGACACAGAAAAGGTTTCCATGGGCTGGAATTGCATCTTTGGCAAGTAAGACTATCTGCAAGGTGGGGGTGCTCGGCTTTGGGGGACAAAGAAAAGAGCTACTCTCTCTTCGGGTTTTCGTTGGTTTTGTGCTAGCTCTAAGAACCTTCCCCCAGACTAACTCCCCTTGGTGACTCTCCCCACTCATCTCAGTGAGGTGACTGTAGCTGACTAACAGCTGATCAGGCCAACCCGTGCTCCACTCAGCTCATGGCTTGGCTCATTATTGACTGACTGTCCTTTGCCTTGATTTCAGCTGTCAGTTCCCCAGCATGTCTCACTTCTACCTGGACAAGTAATCAGACTGCATGAAGTCCTAGAACGAGAAAAGAAAAGGAGGCTTGAGACAGAGCAGCTGCCTAGTGCATCTGTTGAAAGAGAGAGAGAAGCAGTTGAAGAGTATGTGGATATCACGAACCCTATGCCAGTGTGAGTCCACCATGAGTATGGGTTATTCGCCTGATTGTTGCATCCTGCTTGGTATAATAGAAGTGCCTCAAGGGACACAGGGGCAGGAGCAATAGGTTCAACAGAACAACAATCGTCAGGATGGCACAGGACGGATGGGTTTCATTCTGATGGGCCTAGGAGCACTAGGAGTCAGAAGC
This sequence comes from Nesogale talazaci, assembly GCA_004026705.1. NCBI lineage: Eukaryota > Metazoa > Chordata > Mammalia > Afrosoricida > Tenrecidae > Nesogale > Nesogale talazaci. The sequence continues at coordinate 28,465 of PVJH01008413.1, forward strand.
GATGGGCTGGCACCCAACGACTGTTCGTTACCATGCCGAGGTCGCCATCTGACCTCATTAAAACACAGATAAGTTGTCTGCGTGAAAATGGCCTATCTCTGAAGATGCCACATTTCCTCTTCTGTGTTATGATAAAACAAAAATTACATTTGAACCAACTCCGTTACCACAAAGGAAATCCCCTACCACCTACCTTTAGACTTAATCTTTCCAAAGCTCAAACCTAAATGAAAACTGCTACCAAGAACGAAGGAAAAGGCATTTTTTACCGTACAACTCTATGATTGACCTTTTTGTGAGAAAATTATGCAAATAAAATTTTCAGAGTGTTTTATTCAATTGAAAAGTCAATCAAGAAGTAACCATTGATCTTGTATTTTGAGGAAGACCATCTGAATATGTAAGGCGGAATTGAGGTGGGAGGAAAAAACAGAGAACTTGCTTCACTTACGTATACCTTTATGCTGATATTGTTGAAAACTAGAAAGCCCCTTTTCTCCTGGAAACATGGCTTCTGTACTAATTAAACCTATCCTGGTATCCTGATATCTATTCTAGCTGTATTAAAATCACAGTAACATGCCAACAATCACTTTTAGCTAAAGCCTGTGATAGCTGAGAACTGGTAGGTCATCTAAATGGCTTCCCACCCCCATCCCCCCTCAGAAAAGTAATGTATACCACTTACAGAGAAATAAAAAGAATATTAAAATCTTTTTTTTCTTTTTTCTAACACCCATGACATTTTTTTCCCAATGATTTTATTGGGGGCTCTTACAGCTCTTATGACATTCAATACATCATCTGTATCAAATATTTGTACATATATTGCCATATTCATTTCCAAATATTTTCCACTTGAGCTCTTGGTATAAACTCCTCTCCCCCCGCCCTTTTTTAAGAATCATTTTATTGGGAGCTTAAAAATCCTTTTTTAAAATCACACTACTCAAAGGTAATTGCTGCTAGCATTTTGGTATCTTGCACATCGTCTCAGATCGTTCCCACGCTAGTCCCTGGAGAAGGACATGATTGGTAAAGGAGAGGAAGGCTGTTCCTGAAGAGATTGACACTGGCTGCAACTACGGGCTCACATCTAAGGACAGGACATGCAGTGCCCATAGGGCTGCTATGGGTCAAAAATGACTGAAGAAAACCTTATAGTTATGCATTCTAATAACCATAAAAAACAGTATAAAATAGGAAGTGCTTTATTTTTTCTTTACACACTAAGACATGAATAATGTCATCAGAAAGTCATAGTGTACAAAAATTGATGGGCACAGACATACTTTTATAGAAGGAGGCTTCAAAATACTCATGGAAAAGTTCCATTATCTTCCTATGACATTCGTCCATGAACCCGCTGTAAGCCCTCTTGTATCAGTTGTTTAAAGTAGAAGCGATCATAAAGTTGTTTTTCATCCCTGAAAAGAACATACCACTCCAAATGAAGCACTTTGAGATTGGGGATATATTGCTACTTCTTTACTTAAATATTGAAGTGAAGTGGTGATTAAATACTGATCCACAGAAAACATTTCAAGGGCTCTTTGCTCAGAAAGACTGTTGAAGAATAACGGGCGGAGAAGGGCCTTACATGGGCGTACTCAGAGAGGCGCAGTCTCGGCATGGTTGTCATCAAAGGACTCCCGGCTGCTGCTGCTCAGTAGCTGGACTGCGAACCTAAGGGCAGCAGTTGGAACTGACAGCCACTCCCAGAAGAAAGATGGGGCCGTCTGTTCATTGGAATAACAAGGGCTCTGAATCCATCACCCAAAGGCCTTGGGGAGGCGTGGCGAAGAGCTCCTAAAAGGTGTCGGCCAAAAAAACTCTACGGAGCCTCGTTCTGCTTTGACACACATGTGGTAGCCATGAGTTGTAATGACGTCATAGCAAGTCATAATTACAACAATTAGAATAATATTGGAAGATTTGAAAAAAGTTAATAACTAGATCTCGAGGTTATTTAGTAACACTTTTGAATAATGTTTTCATCAGTTGAAAAGCATAAAAATTCTGACTTTTTCCTTTTATAGCTGTTTTTATACAGTGTCCCGGAAAGAAGCAACTGAGATGCTTGAGAAAAATCCTTCATTGGGAAATATGATCCTGAGGCCTGGAAGTGACAATGGAAACTATTCTATCACCATTCGGCAGGATATAGAGTATGTTTATTTTTTAAATATACGGAGTAGCTAAAAAGCATGCTATCACTTAGAAGAAAAAAATCACAAAAGTATAGATCAGCATCCGCTCTGCATTTTTGTTGAGGCTAAAAATACGAAGAGGGAAGAAATGTCATATAAGCAGTGCTGAAGAGTGAGCCCAGCCCACAAACCAATGTTTACCTTTCATAAAAACACACTTACCGAACTTGGATTCTTGAAGTTACTATTTTTACATATCATATCTAAGCAACTTCAATAAAATGTACCCTGTGGTAAGTAAATTCATAAAGCTAATTTTTACACTAAACTTCCAGGTTTGGTTTGAGCTTGAAATTGTTATGACCTGTAGACACTTGGAAAGTCACTAAATCTGTCCATCAATCTACCTCATAAATATCAATAATTTTAAATTAAATATGAGGACATTGACATTGAGAATAATAATTCAATAAAAGGGAAGCACTAATTTATAGGTTACAATTAAAATCAAGATCCTGTAGCTACATGTCTGGAATGATCCACAGCACAGTATATTTCATTCATTCTGCATAAATAGAATTGTCTGTATACTAGTCATATTCATGGACAAAATGTTGGTAGTGATTCTGGATGGTGATTCTGACCCAGAGAGAGTATTTTTACACAATGAATGTCTGCTTCAACTTAATCTTATGGCTTTATTATTTTTTGTTTTTTATAGATTACTATTTGGAGTTAGTATCTTTTCAAGTACTATGATGGAATATAATAGGTTATCTAGTTAGACCTCATTGAATTCAGAATTTAATTGACTATCTGGACAAAGCCCAAAGATATATAAGTTATAACTATCACTATTGCTGATGAGTTTGAAAGACCTCCTGCTAGAGAACTGAGTTTTTCTGCTCAGCATATACTGGTGAAGGATATTGTCCTGTGCAGAGTTTAGAAAACTGAGTGTCACAGAAAGTACAAAACGTCTAACTTTCTACTATTTAAAAAATAAAAGGATGCACCATTGAATAAAAATTTATGAGATACTTTAAAAGAAACCATCAATTTACTTGAAAGTGAAATGAGAACAAAAAATGATTCATTTTCTTCATATTTTCTATTTCTTAATCAGATTAAGTATTTCAACTATTTGCATGAACCCACGCCTTACTATTCTGCATGAAGAAACAAAATTTCAAGACTGAATGGCTCTTTAAAGACTGTGTTTTTTAGGGGCTGAGCCCCGGTGGCATAGTGGTTGTGCGCGGGACTGCGACCCACTGGGTTGGAGGTTCAAACCCAGCAGCAGCTGGTGCAAGGCTGGGCCTCCTACTCCCACCACCAGAGGGCAGTGATGCCCCCGCCCTCCCCCCCCACCCCCCCACCCCAAAAAGACTGTTTTTCCAGATCGCTTGTATGGTCTAAGTTAGTTGAACTTCTGCATTGCATTTCCCATACAATTGAATGATGATAAATTCTGCATTTTCTACTGTGAATGTGGGCTCTGGGTGTGTGATTTTTATTCAAGCAAATTTGTTTCTATATTTAGGATATAAATTTAACTTTGTGCTTTTTTGGGGGGGGGGCATCACTGCTCTCCGGTGGTGTGAGTAGGAAGCCCAGCCCCACTGCTGGAATTGAACCTCCGTCCCAGTGGGCCGCAGTCCCGCGCACAACCACTACGCCACCGGGGCTCAGCCCTGTGCTTTTTAGTTATAAGTATTTTTATTGTATTTATATCTATCTACCATAAGCATGAATCTACCAAAGATGTTTGTATCAAAGTTGTGAAACTGAGTTTTTGTATCTCACTTTTGATTTAAACTCATATTGAAATGCATGCTGCTGTATAGCTGATGATCACCAAACACTATGGTTTTGGGGGTGGTGGTGGCATGGGGAGAAACTCTGATGACTCCCCCAAAAGTTCATATTTAGAAAGTCCTAAGTGAAGGCGAATGATCAAACTAGAGTATTCTACACTAGAGTCAGGATGTGCTCACTTAGGCTTCAGGCAATAGTTTGTACCTGGAAAATGGTTAAGACTTTTAACTCTGATTACAAGAGTTTGATTAATTAGATATTTCTGATATTAAGGATTGTTACATTTGCTCTGGTAGGCATCAATGCACATCTTTTTGAATGCCTATTTTAATATCTGTCTTCACAGTAATTTCTATAGTCTGAGCTAAAATTCAAATAAAAATTTTAATTGATAGAAATGTAGGCTACTGTGAAGCACCCATGTTATCCACAAGACCAATTTGTTCTCCCAGACTGTAGATGTGTTCCGCTATACAAGTTAGACGCATGTGTCTGGGAAAACAACAGCTGGAAAGGACAATTTAGTTTACAAAGCAGTACTTGAAAGTAAAATTATCTCCCATCTGTTGCCATCAGCTATGGGGCAAAAGGTAGTTCTTAGGAAAAAACAAAAGCCATCCAATCCCAAATTGCCAGGTGCCTCCTCTCGATGTAAAACATCAACCACTTTTACCCAGTCATGTATGAAAAAGTATTCTTACAACAAACTTCCTGGTTTTGATTTGTTTGCCTGAAATTGTTTTATCAGGTGGCACAATCGTAGCATTTTCATTTTAGAAAGCCATTAGCTGAAAAGTAATCGAAAATAGTTACATAAAATTAATTCCTTGGAAGTTCCATAGAAGTTACTTCTATTATATCTAAAAAAAGTTGATTTAAAGTTGTCTCTACCGTGGAATAGGAATACATATGAACCTAAGGTATGTGAATGCATTGAGCTAACACTTCACTATAAGCCCAAATCTAAGAACAAGCAGTTCTTATGACGCAGCCTTCATCGATACTACTTTCATGTAGGGACTCACTAAAGCTATGCGTGCTGTAGCAAAGGGTGATGGAAAGAATCAGATGGCATCCAGCTACCAGAAAGAATAGCATCTCGAGTCTTAAAAGCTTGTCTTAAAAACAGGTATCTATGGGAGATGTCAGCTAACCGCATGGAAGACGCACACCAGCCTGTGTGATCCAAGGATTGTAAATAAGAAGATCCAAGATCAAGAGAAGGAATAGTATTAGATTCTTAAATTCTGAGCACCTGGTTTGCAGAAGGCTGTGGCTGACAGTGAAAGCCCCAAATCCATTTGGAGAGTCTCCCTGGTGATTAAACCCCCATGAATTCCCCAAGACCACTGGCCATGGATATGAAAAACCTTGCCCTCAGAGTAGATTGGAAAGTGAATTAATGCGGATATAGTTATGTTAAATTTTAACAGCCTTTCATTTGTTTTCCCTTTTGATACATTTTTATTTGCCCCAGTTTTTATTATTTTCTGTTCTCTTTTGGCTTGAGGGGTTCCTGTGTTTTATTTTGCTTTTGTTGTTTTTATCGCAGGGAGGTTGTATGATTTTCTTTACAGGAAATCCAGGATAGGTAAATCTATTGAGACAGTAACTAACTTAATAATTCCTAAGGATTATGGTAAGAGAGATTAGGGGAAAGTTGGGAATAACGAGTACAAAAATGAAGAAAACTGTGCTGATTGCCTAATTCTTTTTAATATATTCAAATCATTTAGTTGTAGAGTGCATGAGTTATATGTAAATAAAACTGTTAAAATGTGTTCCTTTGCAAAAATTTTGGTTTGAAATCAAGATTAAAAATATGATTCATGGCTGAGCCCTGGTGGTGTAGTGGTTGTGCACGGAACTGCGGCCCACTGGATTAGAGGTTCAATTGCAGCTCACAGAAGCAAAGGCTGGGCCTCCTACTCCCACCACCAGAGGGCAGTGATGCCTTAAAATTTTTTTTTTAAAAAAAGAATATGATTCATGGCTGAGCCCCGGTGGCATAGTGATTGTGTGCGGGACTGCGGCCTACAGGGCTGACAGTTCAAATCCAGCAGCAGCTCTCCAGGAGCAAGCCTGGGCTTCCTACTCCTACCAGGGCAGTGATGCCACACAAAAAAAATAGGGTTAATTATTAATTATAACAGGCTACTTTTTTGAGATGATAATCAGAAAAACATGGAGCATACTTTATCAATCTTTTTTCCTTCTTCCAAGAGGAAAACAAAACATTCAAAAAGGGCATAAGATGTAAAGGAATCTAAGTTACTTTGATTAATTTGTTTTCCACCAGCTTCTCTGCTTCAAAACTTAATCTTTGCCCCTGGTCTGGACAGTAGTGAAATAAGCACATCAGAGAAAATGAACGTTAGTGAAAAAGTGAGCTTCATAGGGTTTTCTGATACACTTTTTTTATTGTGAATTGGGTGAAGGATTATAGGGCCGAGATGCTTTTCAATAAAAAAAAAATTCTTCTGTATTTTGTTTTATATCAACATATTGCAATCTCCATAATGTAACATCACTCATCTCACCTCCTCCCTTTGTTTTCTGCTTCCATTCTTCCATCTGTCCTAACCCTTCTGAATTTTGTCCTTGGGGAAATCAATCTTTAGCTCCAAGATAGATTATTCAAAGGTAGTGGTTCTCAACCTGTGGGTCGCGACTCCTTTGGGGGTTGAACGACCCTTTCACAGGGGCTGCCTGTTTCATAACAGTAGCACAATTATAGTTATGAAGTAGCAACAAAAATGATTTTATGGTTGGGGGGGTCACCACCACCTGAGGAACTGTTTTTAAGGGTCTCGGCATGGGGAAGCTTGAGAACCCCTGCCTAATGTGTGCGTACGTCCTTCGTATTATTGCTCACTCTTTAGACTTGTCCATTATTTGGCTGAAAATTGAGCCCTGAGGGTGAGCTCTTTCCCAGGCTATAAGGATAACTAAGGGTTATAGTCTTGGGGCGTCCACTACTTTCTATCTGACAAGAAATCTTGGTCTTTTTTATGTTTCAATTGGCTAAATTTAGTCTTATTAGTCAAAAGTAATAGGAGGTTCCTTGATCTTTGCACCTTTCCCTCCCACAACTCTGTTGTGCATGATGGTAATGATGAGGGTTATTAGTATCATTCTGTTTATAGAATATCATTTTCAGAGTGCCATTTTTGTAGAATATCATTTGCATACATCATGTTAAGTCATCCCAGGAAAGTAGCAGACAGCCATAGCGGTACATAAGCTAGTATGAAAAAGAACCATTGTAGATATTTTTATTGCATTGGTGATAAATCTTTTTTACACTAATTCTTTCCTGTCTCCTTTAATATCGAGCATATATATTTAATTAATACACGGTGCTGTAGTGGTTACACACTTGACTGCTAACTGAAAGGTCAGCAATTTGAAACCACCAGTAGTTCTCTCACTCGCTTCTCTCTTTCGACTCCCATGAAGAATTACAGTCTTGGAAACCCACAGAGGCAGATTTACCTTAGGGTCCCTATGCGTCAGAATCAACTTGATCCCAGTGAGCTTGGCTTTGATTTGACATGCAGAAATAGTGAACAAAGTTTAAAAAACAGATGGAGAAAAAAAAAACACCGATTTTTTTTTTTTTGCCAGAACAGTCATGGGAAAATACAGGATGTTTTATACTCATTTTGGCATTGATCTAATAGTACAATTAAATGGAAATTAACTATTTCTTTCTTTTTTAGCCTGCCCAGAATCAAACACTACAAAGTGATAAGCAAAGGAAAAAACTACATGATTGAACTGGAAAAACCTGTAAGTAGGTATTTCTTGGCTGTTGATTAACTTTTTTTTTGGATTCATGTCAAATCTACCTTAGAGAAACTCAAGATGGAGAAACAAATGTGTTGCTTATGAACCTAGTATTGGTGAAAAAGAGGAGCAGATATTCAGAGTGATAAGTGAAGTGTGAGATCAACTAAATGAAGCAGAATAAAAAGGAATCTGCTTCTAACTTTATAGCTTTTATCATCAAGTAATTATGGTTATTATTCTTTCAAGGAGAAAAAATACTCTTATTTACTCAATTTTATTTTAATTTTTGTTATTGAGATATACACAGTAAAAGCGATACCATCTCAACAGTTTCCACATGTATAATTTAGAGAGATTGTTTTGAGTTGTGTAACCATTCCCACGCTCCATATCTGGGTTGTTCCTCACCCATTAACATAAACTTACTGTGCCCTAAATTTTCTTCTAACCTATCTAGTACTTATATATTTGATCTCAAATAGATAACTCTTTTTAAAAATAAGTTTTTGAGGGTTCAACCAATTCTTACCACAGTCCATCCATCCATCCATGGTGTCAAGCACATTTGTACACTTGTTGCCATCATTCAAATAGATAATTCTTAAAAGAGCAGAAGGCTCCAGGCAGACTTTTTTAAACTAGTAAATGAAACTAACATTCAGTTTTTGTTTTTTTGTTTTGTTTTGTTTTGTTTTGTTTTGGGGGGGGCATCACTGCCCTCTGGTGGTGGGAGTAGGAGGCCCAGCCTTGCTGCTGGATTTGAACCTCCAATCCAGTGGGCTGCAGTCCCGCGCACTACGCCACCGGAGCTCAGCCGTAACATTCAGTTTTAAGTTGATGTCAGGGAATACTTTTGGTTTAAGGTTTAAATATTATGCACGGCCATAGTTTAAGGGAGTGGTTCTCAACCTTTCTAATGCCACGACCCTTGAAGACAGTTCATGTTGTGGTGGCCCCCAACCATAAAATTATTTTCATTGTTACTTCATAACTATAATTTTGCTACTGCTATGAGTCAGGCAATCCCGGTGAAAGGGTTGTTCAACCCCCAAAGGAGTTACAATCCTTAGGTTGAGAACTCCTGTTTAAGGGATTCATCCATTCTCCATAGTTCCAGCAAGGGTAGAGTCTATGAAAATCTGAAATTGTGTTCTGCATTTCCCCCACTTTGATCATGATTTTTCTGCAGAATCTTTGCTCAAAATGTTCCGCAATGGCAGTCAGGCAGCACCCAGATCAATTAAGCATTCAACAACATTTCATGTTGTTGCTGTGAGACTAGTTCTAACTTATAGTGACCCTATGTATAACGTGCGCCACCCTCACAATCATTTCTGTGAAGACACTGGGTCACAGTGTCTTATTCTTCATCTTATTGAAGGTCTTCCTCTTTATATTAGGCTGGGTTCTGTAAAGAATAAAGAAGTAAAACTAGTCACGTACATGTATTTAAAGAAAGAAATTTATATCAAGAATGTGACTCACGTCTGAGCCCCGGTGGCGTAGTGGTTGTGCGCGGGACTGCAGCCCACTGGGATGGAGATTCAATTCCAGCTCCACTGGAGCAAAGACTGGGCCTCCTACACCCACCACCAGAGAGCAATGATGCCTAAAAATAAAAGATAAATAAAAACTCAAAAAAACAAGAATGTGACTCACACAATTGTAGAAGCACTTAAGTCCAGTCCGGTTCAAGCTATGCGTCCGATTTTAAGCCAGAGGTTTTTCCTAACTTCAGTAGCTGCCAAGGCCAAGGAAACCAGGTAGCAAGATGGACGCAAGAGGACGGAGCAGGAAGACAAACTGGAAAAATCACCCCTGCTGGATGCAGAGGCAGATCAGCGGTTTTGATGTTAGACTGGCAGTTCTCGTAGTCAGAAGGCAAAAAGGTGGGCTCTTGACAGCTTCGCGGGTTGGTCGCCAGTGGCTCAAGTACAAAGATCTTGAGGAAGATTCCAGAGGCAGGATTCTGACCAGCAAGAAGCGAGAGAGCAACTTTCCCTTAGTGTCTATTTCTGTATACTAAGGAGGCCACGCCCCCATGGCATCATCATCCGTTGAGACCTAAGTATTGGGTTGAATTTCATTCTAATCTTTCCATAACGGCTTGATAGGTGAGAAGTGCTGCAATGAACATTGGTACATGCATTTCTGTTTTAGTCTCAGCTTTCAATAATTTGATAGACACCTAGGAGTAAAATGGTAGCTAGTTCAATGGTAGCTATATTTTTAAGGTTTTGTGTGTGTGTGTGTGTGTGTGTGTAAGCATCACATTTTCCCACAGAGCTGTACTATTGTGCATTCTCATCAGCAATGGAAAATGTTTCAATTTCCCCATATCTTCATCAACATGTGTTACTAGTTTTTAAAAATCCTAGTTTTCCTACTGGGAATAAAGTGCATCTGAGTGTGGTTTTAATATTAGAGTTGAGGGCTGAGCCCCGGTGGCGTAGTGGTTGTGCGCGGGACTGCGGCCCACTGGGATGGAGGTTCGATTCCGGCTCCCAGGAGCAAAGGCTGGGCCTCCTACTCCCACCACCAGGGCAGTGATGCCAAAAAAAAAAAAATTAGAGTTGAGTATTTTGGTCTTTTAAGATCTGCATGAACTTGAAATGACAACAGTAATTCAAAAGATTAGATAGGAACCTTAAAAGGTGGGTAAATTAGTGAGGGAAAACCTCAAAAAGAGGTGAGAATGGTTGTATAATTAAAAGGATTTACTCAATTTTACTACATTGCATATACAGAAATTGCTGGGACTGAGCCCCAGTGGTGTAGTGGTTGAGTGCAGGACTGCGGCCCATGGGCTTGGCGGTTCAAATCCAGCAGCAGCTCTCCAGGAGCAAGGCTGGGTAGCACCCACGACCACCAGAGGGCAGAGATGCCCCCTCCCAAAAAAGAGAGATTGCTGAATTGTCATTTTGCACTGCCTATTCTCATGAACAAAGTTTCAAAATTAAAAATCATGTATGGATTGAGAAAAAAATGCTTGTTATAAACATTTAAGAAGTCCTGGTAGCATAGTGGTTATGTATTGGTAACCACAAGGTCATCAGTTCAAAACCACCTGGCACTCTTGGGAGAAAGCCAAGGCTTTCTACTCCCATGAAAAGTTTTAGTCTTGAAAACGCCCAGGAAGCAGTTCTTCCCTCTCCGATAGGATCACGACGATTTGGAATTGACTCAATGGTAGTGAGTTTGCTTTTGGTTTGAAATAATAAACACTTGAATGTGCTTATGGGATAAAAATTCCTTGAATAACTAGTTCTCTAATATCCAAGATTAGCAAATGTTTGGAAATCCCCTTTTTATAGCAACATATCAGTGAAGAAAGCAGGTTTATCTGTAATCCCTCTCTTACTTCAGAAGATAATCATGGAGTGAAAAATAAATTATAACCCTAGGATAATAGTGTTTGACACCAAGCTTAAGTACTTTACATACATATATATTATCTAGTTTAATCTTTGTCATCACCTTGAAATAGGTACTGATATGCCTATTATCCAGGTGAGAGAATTGTTATTTTCAGAACTTCTTCACAGAAAGCTCGATTAACAATCCGACCTGGTGAAATGAACTCCAAAGGTACTGAGTCAACATTTTCATCTGTTCAGGAAGTTGACAGACATCCAGAATGAGGTTTTTAATCAATCAACAATTCACCTTTTTTAAAATGAGAAAACCACTCATACACTTAATTCCCCCACCCCACCCCCACACACAGCACTGTCCTTGTAATCTGTGCCTAACATCACAACAGTTTCTGCGTCATTTTTCCCAAGCAGGAAACAGAAATTCACAGCTGTATTGTTCTCTTAAATTGGCCAACTCTCTCTCCTCTCTCTCTCTCTCTCTCTCTCTCTCTCTCTCTCTCACACACACACACACACACACACACACACACCCCAAAACAAAAACAAAACCAACCCTGAGGCTCCAGCAAAACTGCTTTTTTTGTTGTTTGTTTTTTGTGGCATCACTGCCCTGGTGGGAGTAGGAAGTCCAGCCTTGTTCCTGGAGAGCTGCTGCTGGATTTGAACCGCCAACCCTGTGGGCCGTAGTCCCATACACAGCCACCACGCCACCAGGGCTCAGCCCGCAAAACTGGTTTTACCAAAAAAAAAAAAAAAAATTCCCTGTGACCAAAGAGACCCTTCCTAGGCGACGCCACCTGGTACACTTAACTCAAAACAAGTTGCTTGATGCTTGCCTAGCTGAGGGGGGTGTATTTTGAAAGCTCCACCCAGTGTAGCTTTTTTTCTAGCATTTGAGGGTACCCCCTTGTATTTCACCTTTGTCAAAAACTTGTGGACTATATTTTCCTTGAGCATTATACTATTTTATGAACTATCTTAATGGGATCAAAACAGCAGCTTTAAAGTGTAGGTGTAGATACCTATGAGGTTAAGTTTTTTTTAAAAAAAGATATGTTTTAAAATTATTATAACCTGTATTACATTAGAATATAAAAATGCTGAGTGAATGATTACTCGACTCACCTTCCATTGAGGTTTATAGCTGCCTGAAGGAGTTTCCATTTTCCTTTTAAAATTAGGTACTGTCAATTTATGTTACGCCAAAATGGCGGTTTGGGTGTCCTAAAGTCACTCAAAGTGTGCTCCTTTTCAACGTTATTTGAGATTTAGGCACACAAAGAGCTGAAGGGGTAAGATGAAGAAAGTGGGGTTGATGGGTAAGGTTTCCTAATGAATTTCATAAGACACCCCTTGTTACCCATGAAGAATAATGTGACGCATTGACATGACAAAAACAAAAACTTCCTTTGTAGGTTTCCTGGCCTTTTTCTCACCAATGCAGGTGACAATTTTCTGAAATGTTCTTCCTAAGCCCCTGCGATCATACTGTATCCTTTGAGAAAATCTACCAAGTTTACCCTTTTGGAACTCCCAAAACACTCATCATGAGCTTCGGAGCTGACCTTTCTGCTTGAATTGAACTATCCAGTACATTCCCTCAGAAGCAATTGTTTTTATTTTTTTGGAAGGTACCATAATGAGACTAGGACAAGTGTATGAATGAGGGAATCTGTATGCAGCCACCCACCGATAGCAGAGGACAGACCATCCATGTATATAGTGGAACCTTAGTAAAAATACTGTTTTACTTACCTCCCTATATATACAAAATATATACATGCACGACTTGTCATTGTATCAAGGCAATCTTCCCTCACAGTAACTCCGTGGGGGAGAGTATAGTTGCTCCATTTATTTGGGTAATAATCATCATCGGAGCAGATTGTGAAGTGTTTTTTCTCAATAAGTGGTTGTTGGTATGAATCACTGACATTTCAGTTAGCAGCTGAGAACTGAACCTTTGTGCCACCAGTTTTCCTTTATGTAAAAGTAACACAAAAAAATTGGGCTGAGTCAGGGTGATGTAGTGGTTGTGTGTGGGACTACGGCCCTCAGGGTTGGCGGTTCATAACCAGCAGCAGTTCTCCAGGAGCAAGGCTGAGCCTCCTACTCCCACCGGGGGGCAGTGATGCCCACAAAACAAACAAACAAAAAACAAAAAGTAACACAAAAACCTATCCATCCTAGGTAGGTAAAGTCATGGTGTTTTAGTTATCGGGTGCTACTGTAAAGAAAAATACAACATGTGCCTAACTTCTTTTCCAGGAAAAGATTTCTTTTCCAGGAGCTCCTGCTTTGTCTCCATTGTCTCCTGTGACCTGCCTGGTTTCTCTGTGGTCTTTGTCTGTACATTCCTTTAGTAGATACCAATTACAAAGGATTAGGGTTAGGAGTCTCCCTACTCTGATATTACCCCATTACTATAACAAATGAAAAGCTGCTTCCCAGCAAGATCAAATTCCTAAGTATAAGGCTTCAATTTATACTTCTCACGTAATTCAGAACAGACTGTCATTCAGTAAACTACCTAAGTCAGAAAATATTCACTTTTCATTTTACATATCATTGAGTTCTCATTCTCTCTCTCTCTCTCTCTCTCTCTCTCTCTCTCTCTCTCTCTCTCTCGTGGCATCACTGCCCTGGTGGGAGTAGGAAGTCCTGCCCTGCTCCTGGAGAGCTGCTGCTGGATTTGAACTGACAGCCCTGTGGGCTGCAGTCCCACACACAATCACTGCACCACCAGGGCTCAGCCAAGCCTTCTCCTAAACTCTCTTTATGTAGACATCTTTGAATCTGTTCTCTCTCTCTCTCTCTTAAACAGGTGATGCTTCCAAACCTTTTCAGTGTCATTGACTATTTTGTGAAGGAAACTCAAGGAAATTTAAGACCATTTATACATTCAGCTGAGGAAAGCCGTGGTATGTTTTTCATTTTATTTCTGTATCCAGTAAAACAATTAAAAAAAAAAACCCTGTATATAAATAACACCAGCCAGGAAGAAACTGCAATTTAGTTTTTAAATTATCTGTTTTCAAATCATTTTGACGCTGTCTTAGAAAACCAATGAGCTACCAATGTAGCCTGAATTATAGAGTATAAACTCATTCTTGCAGAGGTACGTTGTAAACCGAGTCTTCTTTCGCTGACCCTCTGCTTTTACCAAGCAATGCCTTCACAGTAGGCAGAATCTCTTGTCCAAAATATGTGAGACGAGGCCTTGTCATTTTTGCTTTTAAGGAACTTTCTAGCCATATTTCTTCCAAAACAGATTTGCTCAAATGTGTGTATCTATATGTCTAAATCTATATATGTAGTTCTATACACAGAAAGTTATATCAAGAAAACAGCTCACAAAGTTGTAGAAGTAGGCAAGTCCAAGACTGGGCAGCTTCGAAGTCCGTGGATCAGATGTTAGGCTAGAGGCTTCTCCTGACTCCTGTTGCTAATGGGTCTGATGAGTAGACTATGAGAAGGAAGGCATGACTGCAGATCCAAGGTTGCCAGTCAGATGACAGGCCTCTTAAGACTCCTAGGACTGGTAAGCAGTAAGGCAGGCCGCTGGCTTAAGTGGAAAGAACTGGAGATGAATGAGCCAGATGCAGGATTTATGCCCAGAAAAAAGTAAGCTTTCCCACAGCATACTCCAATTTCCTAGATAATTAATTGCATTGGGACTGTGACCCCAGTAAGGATGTGGCATTCTACTTTAATCTTATCCCATTATGTAATCTTGCATCTGGCACCCTGTAATTACATTGTGTTAGGTCAGGGCATGGGAATTACTTTAACTGCAGAACCACTGAGAGTCCCAGTCTGTTGCAATTGGCACAAAACCTGAACTATCACTAGGCACACATGGGAATGTGGGAGCTTGCGATAGGTCATTGTCAACTTGGTTTGATATTGCACTTTGGCTGTGGAGTCTCCCTGCAAGGCTCACACCAGTGTCACAGCTTGATGCTGCTGCCTGGAGGATTTGGCATACACGATACAAGTAAATGCTGCAAGGGGTGTTCTCTTTTTTTGCTTGGTGTGGGCCCATGTCACTGCCCAGTCCCACCTCTCTGTGCAGCTCAACCTTGCCTCACCTGTCTGTTCAAAGCACTTGTACCTGTCTATAGTCCAGCATCCCCAGCTTGCAGGGCACTGCCACCTGCAGCCTACCTCCATCTACAGTCCATCTTTACCTTCCTGTTCCTGCTGCCACCAGCCTTCCATTTCTGCTTCCTGCATCTGGCAACCATGTGAGTTTAAAGGACTTTGGGCCTACTACCTGATGCAGGCTTATCAACTGGTTCAGGTTAGCCATCTTGGCAGTTGTGAGGGCCACTCTCACGATATAAATTTCTTCTTTGATAAAATATTCTTTATACACAGAAGTGTCTTGGATTTGCTTCTCTAGAAAAACCAGTCTAACAGTTAAGAACCAGTCAACTGTTAAGAAATGGAAGTTTTAAAATACCAAAGGCAGCGGTTCTCAACCTGAGGGTGGCAACCCCTTGGGGGTTGGATGACCCTTGCACAGGGGCCGCCCAATTCATAACAGCAGCAAAATTACAGTTATTAAGTAGTAATGGAAATCATTTTAGAGTTGGGAGAGAGGTCAATGCAACATAAATTAAAAGGTCAAGGCATTACGAAGGTTGGGAACTACTGACCTAAGGGTTCAAATCTAGGGAACTGAATGAAGGCATTTACAAGAAATCTTTTCTGCAATAAAATGATGTTTTCTCTGACATTTTATTAATCCAAGTCTGCACTCAGATTTCTAAAACGAGAAGGCAAGAGAGAAAGCCAAATTGGTTGATGCTATTTCCTCAGCTGCCCCGACTCCGGAAAATAAGGGTTCTCAACTATATGCTACTTCAAAATAGGGTTGGGTGGATAACAGCTATTAATCTAAGGCAGAGAGAAAAAAATACCTACAGAAAAAATTTGGGGGAATTGAATCACACAATAAAAACCAATTCAATATATTATTTCATTAACATTTTATTAAAAGATCCTTGGTGGTACTGTGGGCTGAGTATTGGGTGGTTAAAGGTCGGTTGTTCAAACCCACCAACCACTGTGTGGGAAAGAGATGAGGCTGTCTACTCCAGTAATGATTTAGTCATGGAAACTTTATATAGGGTGACTATGCATATCACAATTAACTCAATGGCAGCGTCCTTGTTTTTTAATTATTTTTTTCAGGTTTGGAACCTTTATTAAATGTCTCTATTATTTCAAGCATCGACAGAAAAATAAACCTAAATAGAAACTTGCGAAATGATATCCACTCTTTAACTAAGTGTTTCTATCCAAAATTTCTAGGTCAAGATTCCAAGATAAATGGGAAGAGAGAAAGATTGAAGAAAAATTCAGATATGAAATGAAGTGGAAAACTGTTATTTTCAAATTTTCACTTGTAAAGAAAATGCCTGTATTCTCTTGATTGTAATTTCTAAGTCACTCACCTACACATGAGAATTAAACATTGTATCATATAATTTCCAAGTCTTTTCAGAATGAATACAATTTACTGGAAAGTTATAGAATACAGGTAACTTGTAGATATATACATAAAAACTTAATACATGAGATACTTTATAAATGGAGTTTTATTTCCTAGGCTTCAATTAAATACAATTCCTTAACACAATTTCCATAGCAGTGTCTTTAATACACAGAATTCTAAATATTAAAATTGTCATATTTTATTGAAATTTTACCAACTGATCAGATAAGAACCATTCTAATATTATAGATAGAAGTTAGAGGACATATTTTTTCAATGGAGACCTTTTTTTCAATTTAATTACTTAATGCTATATTTTTATAATTGGAAATAAATTTTGTAAATCTATGATTTCCTTATATTTCCCCAATGTTGTTTTTTTGATATCTCAGTCAACGAGTACTTGCTTAAAAAAAAAAGTAATCTATAAAGAAGTCAAATGGCTACATAACTACCTATTTCAAAAGGCAGCTTAATGTAACCACCTCATTTCATAAGGATAGCAGTTTGGGCATGGTTCCACGTCATCTCTGAGATGACTGACTAGTCAGCACCTAGTCAACTCTGTACAACTACTGATTCCATACCTCAAACTAGATCTGAAGTAAAGCTCATATTTTTTACGTACATTATTACTAGTTCTACTGAGGGCCATAGAGTTGGGAACAACTCCTAGTAACTTATATACAACAGAGTGAAACATTGCCTGGTCATGTATCTTCCTTGAAATGGTTTTTATGAGCTTATTCTTGCAGTTACTGTGGCAGTCACTGTGTCAATTTCAGCACTGGGAGTGTAGGGGTGGAGTCTAGCCTGTCAACATGAAGATAGCCAATGAGGTCTCTGTGTGGGCATGACTTTCCCCTGAGAATTCTGGAGTATTTTGCAGTATTTCTCCCCGTGGCAGTGAGAGACTTACAGCTGAGTCCCGGGCAGACATTGCAACTGACAAGACACAAAATTCAGTCCCTTGGGACACTCAACTGACAAGAAAAGATGGCGGCATGCTGAAGACCCTGAATCCCAGAGGAGTCAGAGGAGAAGCCACATGGGCTTACCCTGATGGGATCAGACTTTTTTTCCTTTTTAAATTTTTGTTTGTTTTTTTGGGGGGCATCGCTGCTCTCCGGCGGTGGGAGTAGGAGGCCCAGCCCCACTGCTGGAATTGAACCTCCGTCCCAGTGGGCCGCAGTCCCCCACACAACCACTACACCACCGGGGCTCAGCCCTGGGATCAGACTTTTGGAGCTGAAGAAGCCACATGGAGACTCCTGTTAGAGCTGAGATGATTGGGAGGCCACAGGAGACCCTCGCCAGTGCTGAGATGCTTCTACCACCGCTGGAAACCACCCACTGGCCTGTGATTGTCCTGGTGTCATTGCAGCACTTTGTGAGTCGGAGACTTTATAGACTGGTATCAGACATATGGGCTAATATCAGACTTATGACCTTGAACTGGACTGGGTTGGGATGCTCTCTCAATGCTCCATTCCTCGGGTACAAACCTATCCCTTATATCCATATGCGTGTCTATGTTTCTCTAGTCTACCCGGATTTACAGTTACTATATCATCTATCTCCTTGAAAGTCTTTTTCTTTTTCGATTGTATCATCTGTACATGTCAGGTTGTTAATAAGCCTTTCTGAAATCCTGATGCAGCATTCTTCTTCATATATAGTTTATATGTATGCTTATGTGTATAGTTTATATGTTTCATATGTAGTAGTTACATAACATCATGGCAACTTGATAAATACAACTAGGGTTGGAGCAGAGCCTGGCAATCAGGTGACGACCTAATGATGCCTCCTTGTGGCGATGCCCTCATGAGGATTCTGGGAACCTCCTCTCTCTCCCTTTGTCTTCCTGTTGACAAGTCACATGCAGAATCATGCCACAGTAGAGATGCTTCCACCACCATTGTGTCCACAAGACTTTTCACCCACTGGTCTGCGATCTTCCTGCATTTGGCATCATTGCAAGTGGCTACACAAGTCTGAAGGTTTCATGGACTAGTATAGAATTTACGGACTTGATCTAGATTGGGTTGGGATATTTATTTTCTCATTAAACAATTCCTCTTTGATAGAATGCTCTCTTACACATGACAATATTCCTGGATTTCCTTCTCTTGTCAAATCGGGATTAACACACCAGTTTTTTGAATTATTTTCTCAGCATACATATTGAATACATATAATGAAAGAATACAACCCAAATGCACACCTTTCCAGCTTTTAAACTATGAACTTATTCTTGTTCTGCTCACTTGAAATGGTTATTTGTCAACTGGCTTTGGTACAGTAACTCGTGTGCTTTATGCATCATTTACCCAGAATCCTTCACAATTATGTGACTTGAACTTTCCCTTCTGCCTTTCAGCTTGACATGTTGAGTGTATTCTTTTTGACTTTCTAATTGCAGATCCTTGGGCATTTCATGATAGTACTTTCTCTTCTTGAGCTGCTCTTTACATGTTCTCTTTGGCATTCATGCTTTTTTTTCCCCTTTATCCACTTGAATTCAAGAGCAAGTTTGAGTCTCTTCTAAGATCAATTTTGATCTTTTATCTTTTCAATAGTTTTGCTTTCATGTGACTTTTTTGTTCACATTTTGTTCCATGTTCAATCAGTTATAATGTTCTGGGAATTTAGGTGGGGCATACTCAAGGTTGAATTGTGGCTCCCTTGGACTTGTAAAAAATTTCATTTTCAACCTGAATTTATATATGAGCAACTATCTTTTCTGTGGTTGGCTCCTGACCTCATATTGGCTGATGATATTATCTCTCCATCATCTTTCTACAGATGTCAATTTCATTTCTGTGTTAAGCATATGTTGAAGTCTATAATGTACAGTCACCACTTACGTTAACAAAGGTATTTGCAATGACAATAATTGGTCTTACAAACATCTATAATGCAATCTCCAGTTTTGTTTGTATCACCGTTTTCCAATATTGCTCATGCCTCTTGCTTCCAAAATTTGCATTCTTCACCAATAATTATACCTTCACTGTATGTTTAATTTCAGACTAAAGCTGGTAGCATTTTCATTTTTATCATTAAACTTATGTGTAAACTTGAGCAATGGTTATATAACTAGACTTCTCTTTAGGTATGTAAATATTATCCCATCAAGACAGATTTGGAAAGCATCTTTTTTCTGGAATATTTAGTGTTATATGTGCCAAGTCAGGTTGACTAGAGCAACAGTCCACATATTCATGTAAGAGAATGATGTACATAAAAAAGTCATTATACATTAAAAAGTAATTATAGATCAAGCAAAATCCCAACCCAGATTGTCCGTTAAGTTCAATATTAGTCCTTAGATCCTCTTCAGACTCAAGTACACACATGCAATGATGCAAAATGCATGAAGCTAACAAGCCAGTCATGTGGAACCAATTTATCTACAGGGCTCTGGCAGGTCCCAGCATCCCGACTGGCCAAAAGGCAGGTCAGAGAAGTTGGGGGTGGGGGGAGTAGTTTTCAGGATCTCACCACCAGGTACCATCAGGCTGTGACCTGACTGACAAACTACACTCTCCCCCTTCACTTTATCAAAATGGCATGGAATTATCTAACTACCATATCATGTGATTTCTTTTGAATGTCATATTCAGCATAGTAAACGATCATTCTATCCCAAGAACACCATATTGTATGCAGTGACAATTAGATGATAGCTGTCAGAAAGAATGCTTTTGTGGCCCTAAAGGTTTTTCCTAAAACAAGCAGCCATGTAAACCAGCTATCACCCAACTATGTGTGGAAGGAACATATTAGCTTGTATAATCCAAGGATTATAAACAAAATCCAAGATCAGAGAATTATATTGAGCTTAATTGCTGAGCACCAAACTTTCACAGAACCAAGGATTTAGTCTTGCTCCCTGATGAAGTACATTGGAACAAGTATTACCTCTTCCCCAGCAGTCCAGGGACAGAGATTCCCTTGGGACCTTGCTTGGGTTTGTCCTTGATGGAAAACACTGTAATGGCAAGTGCCACAATTGAGTCATGCCCTGATTGCTTTGAGGTTGAACCAATCTTTTAAGGTTCTACAACATATAAACCAACCCTATTCCTGCTCTAGTAATACCACCTTTAATTGATGTATTGATCTGCTGCCAACCATGCATTTGAGACAATTTTCCTTGACCATTTATCTTTTGTAGGACCAGCTTGGATACCATTATGACCTCATACTAATGATCTCCATCTGGATGTCTGTCTTGTCCTGTTTAAAAGACTTTAATATTCCTAGACTTATAGATGCAAATATTCTCTCCCACTATGGTCTGATTTCCCTATCGTGGTGTTCTTTAGATGTATAAAGGATCCCTGGTAATGTTATAGGTTAGGCATTATGCTAATTGCAAGGTCAAGGTTTCAAATTCACCAGCTACTCCAAGAAAGATGAGGATGTCTCCTGGAGATTTAGTCTCAAAACCTCTTTGTAGGGTCACTATGGGTCAGACATATATTTTTTTGGGGAGGGGCGCATCACTGCCCTCTGGTGGGAGGATTTGAACCTCCAAGCCAGTGGGTTGCAGTCCCAGACCGGATATATAAATTTCTTATAAATTAGGAAGGAGTGTCAACAGAAAAATAGGCAACATGGGCTGAGCTCTGGTGGCGTAGTGGTTGAGTGTGGGACTGCAGCCCAATGACTCGGTGGTTCAAATCCAGCAGCAGCTCTGCAGGAGCAAGGCTGGGCCTCCCACTCCCAACAGAGGGCAGTGATGCCCCTCCCCCCAAAAAAACAAAAAAACCCCAAAAGGCAGGACAGAGGATTTGTTGTGAAGATGCTTGTGATTTGAAAGGGACATCTTGAGAACTGCCGAGATGCTGTTAATGTTCTACTTCTTGACTTGGTTACAGCTAAAATAATTTGTTAAGAGTAAAAAGTCAAGATATGACAAGAGGAAAATGAGCACAATTACTTGATTAGTATGAATCAGAAGACCTCAAATTCCCAACTTTGAATGTAATAGTTGATTATCCATACTTAGGATATGCAATCATGATGCATTTATTATATTTATGAGCAAAAAACAGGCTGAGATTTTCCCTTAAGAATCTGAGAATATATTTGGTTCTTATTTGTAACTAATTATAAAATAAAACATCTGTCTTACAAGTACAGCCAGAATACTCCTTCAATCAAGAATGTTGAGATGGTCTCATACTTTAGACATGTCATCAGAAGAGATCAGTCCTTAAAAAAGTACATCGTCCTTTGTTAAGGATCAGAGGAAGAGCCTCAATGAGAAGGATGGACAAGTGACTGAAATGAGCTCCAGAATAACAACTATGGGTGATGCAACAGGACCAGGCAGCAAGGTTTTGTTTTGTAGCACACAGAATCTGTCATAACTATCATATAACAATTATAAAATTGTGAACGGTTTATTTTCAAAATTATGAACTTTAAATAGAACTGATTTCTAAAAAATGTGTTGTCAATGTCACCAAGTGAGATGAAGACATAACTTTTCCACAATTATACTCCAAATATTAAACAGTTTACCAGCATGTTATGGCAGTTAGCTGTACTCTCTGTGGTTCTGAGTTATTTACGGCCTTTCTGTTGTGTTGTCTCACAACAGAACTCCCTCCCTTGCTGTTAGGATGATGACTCGCTTCCCTTGAAGTCTGTGGGCGGAATCAAGAGCCATTGCTAATAGCTCCTAACCTGACAGAAATGTTTATCTGCCCTCAGAGGTCCAAGGTCTGGCCTTCTCACTCCCCTCTTCATATAATCACGTAGGCATCCTTAAGACCACTCCCCTTATCACCATATAGCCCTTAAGCCAGCCCTCTCCTGTGCTGTTTCCCTTACGACTAATGGGGCTCAGAAATCCCAGAGGCTATTTCTACTGCCCTTTAGCACAGGACTCTCCCCATCATGTAATCCCTTTACCCTCTCCACATGGACCATCATGCAGGGAAGAGGACAGCATGTACCATGAAATGATATGTCTGACTCTTGTTCCTCTCTCTCTCATGATCTCTATATCCTTATAATAATTGCTGCACAACTGCCTGTTGAACCTGTATTGTATCAGAGGCTGGCCACTTCTGATAAACAAGCAGTGCCCTAAGAGATAAACACAGATATACATCTATTTTCAATTTCTACTTTTGGGACAAATTATGAGCTATTTATAGGCAAAATAATACTGCTTAGTCTATTAAAAAAGAGACTCTCAAAGTCCCCAAGCAGCAGTCACTGTTTTATTAGATATATTCCTTTTATATGGTCATAATTTCCTCACATCTGTTAATGGAAACCATATTCTATTTTATCTCGACTTGCCAGGGTTGAGTCCCGGTGGTGTCAAGTGCTTGAGTGTGGAACTGCGGCCTGCGGGCTTGGCAGTTCAAATCCAGCGGGGGCTCTCAGGAACAGTGCTGGGTAGCTCCCATGACCACCAGAGGGCAATGACGTGCCCTTCCCCCTCACCCTCCAAAAAAAAAAAGATCTCAACTTGCCATTGCCCAAACATTTTTTTCACAATTAGCAGAAGTGAAATTTCTAGTCAATTACTCTTATTTATATAGGAGTTGCCAATTTTCTTATTTTCACTAAATAAAAAATTACCCAAGTGGTACTGTGCCAAGGAATACTGCATGGCTTAAATTCAGAAAAGGTGTGAGAAGGGGTTCTATCCTCTTATCATTTGTATGCTGAGCAAATCATCAGAAGTTGGCTTATATGAAGACGAGTTTAATAGGATTGGAGGAAGGCTATTAACCACCTGAGATATGCAGATGATAGTCTTGCTGCTGAATATGGACTTGAAGCACTTGCTGATGAAGACCAAGAATTGTAGCCTTCAGCATTATTTACAACTCAATGAAAAGACCAAATTCCCACAATTGTACTCACATGTAACATCATGATAAATGGAGCAAAGGTTGGAATTACCATGGATTTAGATTTTCTTGGATCCACAATCAATGCTCATGGAAGCAGCAGGAGAGAAATAAATCAATAAGAAAAAAGTCATCTTCTTTACCCTGGCTTTCTAAAAGAAATTATGTAAATACCCATGGGCAAAATACCAAAAATAAAAGGACAAAATGGCTGTTGTTTTTAATTATTAAACGAATTCAATTAATTATTATCTTAATTTTTAGGTGTTAACATTGATAACATGGTTCTAAATTTACTTTTCAAGAGGTCTGGAGACAAGTCAAATATAAGAAAACTATCAGATCACATATAAACATTGACAAATGGCTTCCTGGAAAAGTTACTGTCCTGCAGAAAACAAAGAAATAAGGTTGAAAAAACGATTTCTTAAACAAAAAATTCTTTTATTGTTTCTAGCCAGTGAAGTTCCAAGTCATAGGGCTTTAATTTTCCTGGATTCAACTTTAAATAACACAAATTTCAAGCATTACAGTTGGCGGCTATGTATGATGGGAAAAGTTAAGACATAGAGAACAAAAGGTAATGAATGGCTTTATTTCAGGGAGCCAATTCCTTTAACACTCAAAATTTCCTTTAGCCATACAAACTCGCCATCACCCCCAAATGTATTTTCCTAAGTGAGCGTTTGTTTTAATGTTATGTTTACAAAATAAACAATCCAACTGGCCAACATAGGAAACAACTGTACCTGGAGTAGGACTAAATACAGAATGTAAAAAGGGATATGTAAATTAGAATAATACTGACGTGAATCTATAGTTTTTACTTGACTGTAGTACTTGGACTAAATAGGTCAGAAAATAAGTTGTGAGAGGTACTCTCTGTAGTTACAAAATGCCAACTGCTTTAGAAAGCCTGGCAACTTTAGAAATTAAAGAATTACTTGCTATTCTCATTGAGTTTACACAGTGGTAATGCACTTTGTATCGTTTCAATGAAAGCACTTCTGCAATAGTTTGTATCAGAAAACAAAGTTTCTACTAATAAAGGCTTAAAAAAATAATTTTTTTAGTCAAAAATTCTCCTTTTTGGAAATGGAGAATAAAATAAGTTCTTCTTTAAAATAAAAATGATTATCAAGCTAATTTTCTTTGTCCACATTTTTGTTGGACAAAAAAAATAAAATAAAATAAAAAAAACAACCAAACTAAAACTCAACTAGTGAAGATTGCTAGTTTGTATCTATTTCTAAGGACAACCCTTTTGCAAAACCTTTCAGTCTTATATATTATGGCAATTAGGGTTAGCGTCAAATAAATAAAAGTATACTAAAACGCACATTTAAGAATCAAAAGATTAACAACACTTATATGTTCACATTTATGGATTCATTAAAGAGGGCTGTCAAGACTCCGTGTAATACTATTAACATTTAGTCAAAAAGGTAACGTGTTATCTGATCTGCTCGTAGCTTACAACAGTGATGCTATCAACAGAAAGTCCAATTTTTGGAATGATAGTGATATAACAATGTATAGAGGTTAACAGGTCATATATTTTAACTACAAAATTTAAAATGCCACTTTTCAGACACTGCAACTTTCCCCTCTCCTTTATTCATGGGTGTTAAATTCTCAAGCTGAATAAAGTGTAGGCTGTCAAACACTACTTGGATAGAAAAATGGGCCTGAAATACTAAATGAAAAAAAAAGACAAAATTTTTTGGCAAAGTGTGTTTGTTACTTTGAATTTCTTGATTGATCCTCAAACTCTTTTGGTCATGGATGAATAATTTTCTATCCAGAGAGGCTAACACATACATTTGTTACAACCACTATACAGTGGCATTCCAGTTCAAACTTGTTTGTGATCACATTTGTGGCAAGAAGCACTAAACAAGTGTATACAATTTCCCAATTTCCAATGTTTTATAATTCTTCAATGTTGTCTCCTCCTGGTGTTTCTCTTAGTTAAGCCTTCATCCGGGAGATATCCATCGTATTATGAGCTGATACTTTTAGATTCTGATTGCACTCCTTCTAGAGAACAAAGAGTAACAACAACAAAAAAATCTGCTAATCGGTGTCATTATTGAAGTAGTATCTTACTGGAGGTCCAGGTAAATCTTCATCTCCATCACTGTCAGGGGCAAATGATACAGTAAGATCCACATATTTCTTTTCAGTCGAAGGCTTCACAAGTTTATGCATTCTAAGGAAAATAAATATGAAAATTTGTTAAATTCCACAAAATGAAAATGTGAATTGCTAACTAATGTGACTTAAGTCCAGATTCTAAATTCATCTTCTTTCATGTAATTTTTTTTGAAAAATGCTAAATGTTAGACAATCATTTACCAAACAGTGAATTCAATTGTAGATATGGTTTCCAAGGTGGTAATCTTTACAGAAACACACCTTTCTCCATTATTACAACTTGTAGGCTTGAACTGCTCATCTTTTGGTTAGCATCTGAGAATCTTAACCATTGCACCACCTGGCTGTCTTTGAATAGATCATGTGGGTAAGTAGCTCTGGTGGCAAAATGGTTTAAGCACTGGCCCATTAACTAAAATATCTGAAATTTGAACCTATCTTCTGCTCCCTAGAAAAGTTGTGAAAGTTGGATTTGATAAAGATGTACAGCCTTGGAAGTCGTACCGGAGTGGTTCTACTCAGACCTCTAGTACTACTCTGAATCGACTCAACAGCAACATTAAAAAAACTGATTTGGACCAGTAACAATAAAGAACACAGGCCATTTAACAGAAAACAAAAACAATGCAAAATGTAAGCAATGCTTTTAAAACAATGCTAATTACCTATAAAGTTTGGAGGCATCATTATGTAAGCTAGAAACACAAGATTAAAATTTACCTTTCCCTTAGTCTTTTCTCGAATTACTAAAAATAAACTTTCTACTTGCTTTTATCAATAGTGCTATAAATCAAGCCGTGAATCATCTTAAAACTATCAGCTTTTACAAATGTTCCCAACCAAAGTCCAATTTATAAAGGTACCAGAATTTTTTAAAATGTAAATTTAATGTCATTCAACTTCCTAACTTATCAATATTGTGTTGTTTATCAGCTATTATTTACCTACCTCATGCCAAGTTTTGAATTATATAGTCTTACTTAATCCTCATTATCTCTTCATTTTACAATATTCGATACCATTATAAGATCTTTTCATTCTACCACCCATTCCTATCATATCCTTTAAATCATTCACAAACACATGATATCCCAAACAGATTATACATCATCCAATATATTTAACAACAAAGTGGAGATAAAACTTAGAAGGGAACCAGATCATTTAGAACGTTGAAGAATATTTTAAGATGTTTGCCTTTACTTTGTAATGGAAAGCCATTGTACGATTTTGGAACTGTATAAAAAAGTTGTGGCATTAGGAAAGTTGAGAACCACTATAAGAGTCTTACAGGTTTGTGTTAGGGGAAGGAGCCATATATCTAAGTGAGACATCAGCGAAGTCCACATGGAAGTACACCAGTCTGTGTGATTCAAAGATTGTAAATAATAAAACTGAAGACTAAAAAAAATAACCAAAACCAAAATGAAAGACTAGAGAGAATGATAAATGCTTAAAATCTGAACACCTAGATGACAGTGAAGTGAAGTGAAAGCCCAAAATTCATTTGCAGAATCCCCATGTGGTAAGCATCTACTGAATTCCTCTTATCAGAGATCTGCAGTTTTGCCATTAGATTGCATTGCAAAGTGGATTAATGCAGATGAAATTATGTTAAAATTTAACACCCCACCCCACCAACTTACTTTTTGATTCATTTTATATTTGTTGATTATATGAGTGTTTTTTCTTTTGTATTGAGGTTTTTCTTGGTTTTTTGTTATTGGTATTGGAGGGTTTGTTGGTATGATTTTCTTTTTATGAAATCCATTTGTGGTAGTTACATAATCTGTTGTCAATTTGAGACTTAAGTGTGAAGGGGTAGAGTTTGACGACCCAAGTAGGACTAAGGAGATAGTTTACTGGAGACAGGACACAAACACACTCGCTGTGAGACATTCCTGTTGGGAAGACACATGGGAGTATTGC
Source organism: Nesogale talazaci (assembly GCA_004026705.1). Taxonomy (NCBI): domain Eukaryota; kingdom Metazoa; phylum Chordata; class Mammalia; order Afrosoricida; family Tenrecidae; genus Nesogale; species Nesogale talazaci. The sequence continues at coordinate 56,078 of PVJH01008413.1, forward strand.
TAGAGCCCTGAAGCCACGTGGAGAACCCTGCCAATGCTAAGATACTTACTTCCACTGTCCCTGGAGCCACAAAACTTTCCACCCACTGACCTCTGATCTTCCTGCATTCAGCATTACTGCATGTGTTGCATGAGTGAGGAATTTATAGACTGGTATCAGACTTATGGGCGAATATTGGACTTAACTGAACTGGGAGCTTTAATATACAATTACTCTTTGGTTATGCTAACAGTGGTTGGGGAGAAATGGGGAGCTAATGATAATGAGTACAAGAATGAAGATCAAATTCTAAATTTGATTTTGTTGATTGTGTAACTTTTCAAAATATTTAAACTATTGACAGTATATATACAGTATACCAGTATAATATGTGAATTATGCCAACAAAACTGTAAACATTTTTATCTTTTTATAATGTTAGCTATTGGTTTAATTGTAAATTTTGCTTTCTTTACATGGAGTTGTAATCTCTCTTAAAGACTACAATCCTTAATCTTCATCAGCATATACTTCAAGTTCTCTTTCAGCAGTTGTGTCATCTGTGTGTTACAGGTTTTTAAGAAGCCTTTTTTCGATCTTGAGGCCTGGTTGTTCTTCATATATAGTCCAAGCTTCTGATTGTATATGTTTTTTCTCATTCTGAGTTGTGTCATCAGTAAATGAAGGTCCCACTTGCTATACACTGGTAGCTTGCCTGTTACTGTGGTGTTGGAAGCAATATCATCAACAGCGTTTCAATTTATAAGCAGGGACACTCAAGGCAAACGTTTTTCAGTAGAGCTTTCACACAAAGCACAAACTACAAAGGTGAACTAGGTTGTCCAATTCAGAGGAATAAAGTTACTAAAAACCTTATAGGTGCCAGTGGAACAATGTCAGATATACCTCTCAGGTTAGAAGGCACTCAGAATATGACCGAGGAAGAGCTGCCTTCTCAAAGAGAGTGTCAACCATAAAGGGGGGGGGCGGGGGGGTGGGTGGGAATTAAGGCTTCCAAGATTTTCATTTGTTGAAAGGTAAGCCTCAAAATGGAAGAAACAACTGCAAATGGTTCATTTATAGTGAAGTGAAATTGCTTGATAGGCTCTTCCATCAATAGTTGTTCTAGTAGTCACTTGGTGGGAATATATAAAGTGAATGGTCAGTTTCACTATTCCTTTCAGAGTATGTTAGGCATGTAAGAAGAAGTAATTAAGTTATCAAATGTTACCAGAGTAAAAGGAGATTGTCAAAGTGCAGGTATAGATGGTGACTAACACTTAGAGGTTGGGAAAAGAGCAATCAGCCAAGAATAAAGGAGTAGGGAGCATGAAGAAAAGTCAGAATGTATCTTGGAAGCCTCCAAAATTGTACAAAGGGAGAAAGAATGACCAGCTGTGACAAGTGCTACTGATAAGGCTAAATAAGCCAAGAACTAAGAAATTATTATTACTGTATCTATCAACATGAAAGTCACTGCTAATCTTAGAAATAAGCTAGTCAGTTGAGAATAGGCAAAACTGAAGTAGAATAAGGTAAAGAGAAAAACTTGGAAAGGAAGGATTGGAATAGCAGACAAGTATAAGTCTATCAAGGAATTTTGTAGGACACGAGCACAAAGATAAAGGGTCGAGGCTGGAAAATGAGGGTGAAATGGGTCAACATTAACAATTCTGGGCAACGGAGAGATGACTTTAAAACTCTATGCAATGACTATAATCCTACAGAGCCGAAAAGCTGCTTCAGGGGTAAAAAGTGAAGACTGCTAAAGCGAATGTCCTTTAAGAGACAGAGGGATTGTATATATCTAAACATTAGAAATGTCTTCTGAAGAACCTGACTGGCAACACTGGACAGCTTTACATTGGTAGGCAAGATATATCCCTTTTGTTCAAAAGAGAAAAAGATGTTATTATTAAAGGAATTTCCTTGAAATTTCTCTACAAAGTCATATTAGGATTATCTATTGTAAATACTCAGAATGTAAACAAGCTGACATTGTACTATTTTAGAAAAGAAGATATTAATTGAAATGAGATAGAGAATTGAAAGAATGCCAAAAAATACATGCCAAAGAATTGAAAAGTGATGGGGACCTAAATTAGCAAGGTCTTCTATTCAAGTAACATCTAGGTTAGAGAAAACCAGATACAAAGAATTTACATAGGAAGAAGCTTCAAAAAGTTGGGTGGAAAAATGAAGTAAGCTTAATGGATTTTTCCCTGCTATTTTTGAAGTCTCTGTGCATATTTGTGCTACCTGTAGATATTTTTCTAAACTCTCATTTCACTTTTATTTTTGGCATCACTGCCCTCTGGTGGTGGGAGTAGGAGGCCCAGTCTTTGTACCTGTGAAGTCGCTGCTGGAATTGAACCTTCATCCCAGTGGGCCGCAGTCCCGCGCACAACCACTACACCACCACAACCACTACGCCACCGGGGCTCAGCCTCTCACATCACTTCTAATACATGAGTAAATCCTACGAACTCTATAAAGCATACCCCAAATCAAACCATTTTCTATGTCAATTGCAAGCAATATATCTGGCGGGGATTATCACCAAAAGCCTCCTAAGTAGTTTAAAGTCCTTTTTCTCTTCCTCTTGTCTACTATCAATAAAGGGATAAAAGGTACTTTAAAAAATGATTACTATGTCACTTGGCTAGAATAAGTTTCTCTTTTGCCTTACTTCCATGTTCTTGACATTCCTTTTATCAAATCAACACTATTACCAATTACACAAGTTAAAATAAGTTAATACTGTCTACCTCTTCAAACAATTAAGAATGCTTTCAAAGTCTTTGCCTCTCTACCTTTAACCTTAAAATCTCCAATATCAAAACTTCTTATGAATGTCAATTTTGCTTTCTCTGAGTCTCTGTACAAATTCAACCTCATCAAGTAGGCTTTTTCAGGTACCAGAGAATGCCATTATGGCCAACTAAAACAACCATTCACCTGTTAATTTTTTTTATTATTCATTATTTCCATAGCATTTTATCTGACATATTTATCTAGTTGTTGTGTAAGAGTCTGGAAGTTAACCTTTACTCACTTTACTCACTATGGTATCCATAGTGCCAGATAGCAGGTATGCTTAAAAAAACTCCAAAACTAAATGTGTAAAATTATTTGGCATTTTGATTTTGCATGTATTATAATTCTGGTCACTGTTTTTCACATAAGATATGGACCTACGTTTATACACTGTGTTAAAGAAATCAGATTTTTAAGGCTACTTGCTGAAAAACTGACTCTAGAAAGTAAGGTTGATACGCCTATGATTTTTTTCTTTAACAGTAATCTCGTGGCATACTCCATCTTTATGGATACCATTAAATTGATTCTGATTCATAATGATCCTATCTGGGATTTCTGAGACTAAGAGGGCAGATAGCCATATCTTTCTGACACTGCGAGGCTTGTCGGTTTAAACTGCTGACACTGCAGTTAGTAATTCAATGCTTACATGGATGCCATTAGATAAAAGTAAATAATGTCTTTATTTGAACTTTGATACTCTAACTTTTAGGTGCATCATTAGATTAGGTTTCAATTCTTGTGAATCTTTCGCACACAATATTTAAATACTTACGTTAATTTCAACCTTTTAGCATGACCAGGCATTACAGGAACATAAAGCATTTTGACTCCCTGTACAACCATTGTTGGCTCAATTCCATATTTTTCCTAAAATACACAACACAGAGAAAATCAAAACACAATATAAAATTTTGAGTTAAAATGCTGAGCTACAATCAGTAAAAAAGACTATAGAATCTCCTGTTAAATACTACTGGTGACTTTAAATGATAGATATAAATAAACAACAAAACTCAAAATTACATATAAATCAGTAAGTAAAAGTGCCTCACTTTAACAGCATTAATGAAATCCAAGAGGGTAAAATCTTCTTTTCCATGTATAATCCATCTGTCCCAAATTGTAAATGATATTCCATTTCTGTTGTAAAAAAATTTAGACAAGACACATTTCACTTTTTCCCCTTTAATTAAATACAAAACCTAGACAAACCTGAGATTAGTGATTTTGCTAGACAACAACACCGGGGGACAATTTCTTATAATATTTCAGAATCTTATTTCTCTATCACACTAAACAGGTAGTCATTTTTTGAGTAGTTTGGTGACCCTTTCATTAGTTAATTAATGCATGTGCTGTTTTGTCTTTTTTTTTGGGGGGGGGGGGGGGGGGAAACACACGTCACTGCCATCTGGTGGTTGTGGGAGCTACCCAGCCTTGCTGCTGCTGGATTTGAACTACCAAGCCGTGGGCTGCAGTCCCGCACTCAACCACTATGCCACCGGGGCTCAGCCCTCTTTCTCTTTTATTTTTCCTTCTTTCTCTCTTTAAAAATAGTTGTATGGGTTTCATTTTCAGGATGTTGCCATTTCCTATTGCTGTACAAATGGGTTGTTTCCAAACAGGACTGTCAGATACTACAGTGCCTTCTAATACACCTGCGATAGACACATCAAACAATAAACAAAGCATAATGCTATACAGTATTATAAAAGTTTTTTGGCTGTGTTGAGGCAAGAAATGCCTCAGGAAGAGAATATTTGATTTGGTTTTATACATATAGAGGAGTTTAAGCAAGTATATTTCCTTCTTAAAGGTAACAATTCTATTTTACTTTCATTATGTGAAAAATAGACCTTCATGTTTACCTGATTTCAGTTTTTCTTACTTCACATGTCTCTGTAAACACTAAAATTGGAATGGCCAAGTTAAGGAAACAATTTTTGTAAGCTTCAAATGGATAGCCACCAGCTACTTTCAGCATCTCCAAAGCAATCTAGGTTAAAAATAAAGTGATCTGATTATATAACAGGCTAAAACTTGATCTATTTAATGTTCCTAAATTATGCTTGAGCACTTATTTGTAAAGAATAAAAAAGTCATTTTACTGTAGTGTAAATTACTTTTAAGTCTCTCCATGTTTAGTACATTTTATATTTTTAAACTGTTCTGTATATGAACACTTATTCAGAAAAGTGTACTCATTTTACCATGTAATCTCGTATGTAAAAAGTCACTTAAATAGCCTCTAAATATGCTAATAATATGGTACTAAATAGTGGAGCATAGCATTTGAAGACCATACTAAATATCCTCAATCACTGAGAAATAATTTTAATGGAAACAGAACTAGAATGAAAACATCACAGAACAATATGTAGAAATATGTATTTTAAAAGAACTAGAGAAATCAAAAGCTTAAAGAAATCCAAAGCGTTGATACAAATCAAAGAATTTAAATCCACTAATAACTGAAGAGCAAAGATGATGGCAGTTCATCTTATTCATAAAAAACAGAGTCTCTGCTATGCACAAAAAACACAAATGATAGGACGATTACCTATAAGAAGAATTCTAATTTATTCATCTTGAGCATAGTTTTTGATATTAAAATGCCTTTTATTTAAATACTCAAAGTAGAAACCCTCTTTTTCACCTATAGAGCAGCTGGTGATCTCAAAGTGACCTTGCAGTTAACAGTTCTATATATAACTTATAATACCACCAGGGATCCTTTCAAAACAGACCTTATTGCATTTTGAAGAAGGTTTTCAATGATAAATAAGATGAATATTTATGCCATTCACTCTAAATTCAGAGTGGCTAAAAATGGTTGAAGAGTTATAGTAGTTAAGACATGTGAAAGACAATACGAAAAACATCATTATAATTAAAATGGCAATAAACTCACCAAACCAGACACTGCAGCAGTGGATGTTGCTATAGCAGGTATAATTTTACCAGCTATACGTTTTGTTTTGAAACGGTTCGCTGGTTCAATGTTATACATCTTAGCACGAAGATTGGATGCAGCTGTGATGAAATCTATATGCCCATTATCATCATTATCTTTCTCAAAGGAAAGTACTGCCATCTGAAGGTCACCTGATAACAAAAAAAGTGTCCATAAATAATAAAGCCAAAACTTGGTAAAAGTCATTTTGTATTAATTACTAATGAAGACTAAAAAAATAATAATTTCAAAGATGGGAGGATTAGACAACTGATTATTGAAGGTCTTTACAAGGATGTACTTAATATTACTAAATTAGAAGGTGCTATATAAAAAATACTTGCTCTCCTTTCCTTCAATGAAGACAGAAAAAACAAAGATTAATAAAGTATGTACAATAAATCATGTTATCAAGTGGCTTATAAATAAGAATAACTGAAACTAAGGACAACATTTAAAAACTGATCCCAAAACCACCACTCTGGAACATTTTCTCTCTCATAACTAACAACAGTTGGCCAATGTAGCTTTCTAGATCATCGTGGAAATATGAGTAGCCAACTGTGCAGAAAATAAGACAATGAGAAAATGAGAAAATAAGGCAAGGGAGTATGTTTTCCTAAAATTAAAATTAGTAAATAAAAACAAAAATGACCTTGTACTTGTAAATGAAAGTCTTAAATCTTTTTAGGCAATTTTTTCTTAGAAATTTCATTGGTTCATGCATAAAAGCATTGAAGTTTGGAAATGTTGATTTGTATAACAAAATGATTGCAAACAGGCCTAAAAACATTTATAGCTGTTATAAAAACAGAGCACTTCATGGATTAAAAGTAACTTTTCCTTATATTTTGATATTCATTAATCATTTCATTTAAGTGTATGTGGGTCAACTTAAAAGTCCCAACTGGAAGTTAAGATTGTAAGACAGTGGTTCTCAACTTTCTGAATGCTGCAACCCTTAAATATAGTTCCTCAAGTGGTGATGACCCCTTCGCCTCAAACCATAAAGTATTTTCATTGCTACTTCATCACTGTAATTTTGCTCTTATGAAATGGGCGACGTCTCTGTAAGGGGTCATACGTCCCCTAAACAAGATGCAATCCACCAACCAAGTCTAAAAGTTAAGACTCAATTTTTTGTTAACATGTCAGTCGCAAATTAAACTGAAATCACAAAACAGAAATGAAAACTAAAACAAAGCAGTTACTATGACTTGGAAAATTGAGTATCATCCTTTGTGGATATAGAAGCCAACAAACCAAATAAATCCAGGTCTGTCATGTCCTTCCCCGTCCACAGTAACCGTATAGCACAGAGAACTGATCCATAGGACAGACTGCCACATTTTTCCTGCAAAGCCACTGGTGTGTTCTAATCACTGACTATGATTTAGGACTAGTGTTAGGAAATGGAGAGTTGAGTTAAAGACAAACTGTGACTTCCATCTAATTATATGCTCAATTAATACCACTGTTATTATTGCTTTGTAATCTAATCCCACAAGCTTTTGGTAGCGATGTTAGTGAAAGATATCTCATTCAAAATCTTTTTACAAATTCTTGCCCTTACGTTTGGTAGCTTCATTAGCGGAAATAGCCTTTTCAAGTTGGAAAATAGCATTCCTCTCATCTTCACTGCTAATAGGAGCATGATCTGGTTTCCTCGCAGATTCATCTGTTTGAACAACCTTTAAATAGATGTTATAGCTTTGTTAATATAGTCTACGTCTATTTACACTCAACATGATTTATCCACCATATCAAGTAAAGAGAAACATGAATTCTCTCCATTTTATCAGATTACTAATTATAGTACTCATAGATTTCATTAGTAACTAATTGTATTGTTACTTCTGCATATGTCTACCTCATTCTGGCATATAAATTGTGTAAGACTAGGAAATCCTTTCTTTATCTTGTCCACTGAGAGATTACCAATACACCTAAAACAAACCTGCTCATAGTTGTGGGGTGAAGACAGGACTTCTCCACAATTATTATGCTCCAAAGATTAACCAGACTGTTTACCAGCATTTTTTATGGAAGTCCCAGTTACTTAAGGCCTTTGTGTTGTCTAACTAGAGCTACCTCCCCTGCTATTAGGATGATGGCTCACTTCCTCGAAGCCTGTGGGCCAGATTCAAGAGTCAGTTAATGGCCCCTAGCCTGATAGAAATGCTTATCTACCTCCCATGAAAGGATATATATATATATATAGATATATATATAGATATATATATATGTGTGTGTGACTTCTAATGCTCTTTTCTCTCTCTCCTGGATCTCTATAATGGTGTTATAATAAATAATAATTATCACTACACAACTGCCTGTTGAACCCATGCTGTGAGTTTATCAGAGGACCTATCACTCTCTGATACATAGTAGCCACCCCTGCTATTCACTCTATTCCAAAAAATTCAGGGCTGCCCTGTCAGTGTAGGTTCTGAGGTGGCAAAGCTGTGAACGCTTACCCAAATAGTGCCACAAGTGGGTTTCAAAAATATATACTGAATACTCTTTAAGATTTCAGAATTCCACACTAAAATAAATTTACTATTAAAAACCCCAAACAGGGCTGAGCCCTGGTGGCGTAGTGGTTCAGTGTGGGACTGCGGCCCACAGGGTTGGCGGTTCATATCCAGCAGCAGCTCTCCAGGAGCAAGGCTGGGCCTCCTATTCCCACCAGGGGACAGTGATGCCCACAAAACAAAAAAAACCCCAAACAACTCATGTTTCCAATGTGGTACTATGTAAACATCACTTAACTACTTACTGACTGGCAGAAAAAAGAAAAAAAGTTAAGTGTATGTTGCCTCTTTCCAACATACAAAGATTTACCACATTCATGGTAGAACACAATACAAAAAAAATTAAACTTATAAAATTACTAATAGAATGATAATGAAAACAATATCAAAACAAAAATTTTAGCTACATTACCACTAATAGTATTATTTCCCTCACGATAATTTATTACCTCAAAACTATGATACAGAGCTATGCAAGACAGGTAATAAATTAAAGCAAGAACATTACATTAAAAAGTTTATTGAAGCACGCTTCCTAAATTTGCTCTAGGAGTTCTGCTAGTGACCAATTAATTACAGGTTCTATGTCTATTTCTGCTATGCTTTAAAAAATGTCATGGCATTTTATTTAGCAAACTTACCTACTGGCATAAATTCAAATGATAACATTTTCTTCTCAAAAAGAAAAACTTCAATGTGTAAGACTGAAAATAGCATTTATTTCTTGAAATTTGAAGTGGTTTGCAAAGGGGCAAATACAATAGAGTGATCTCGTGGATAAGTTTTAGAATATATGAGATAGATATGTAGAATCTATATTAACATTCCCAACATTTCTTTCTCCTTCCCACACTACTTATCTGAGAAACCAAACCTGGATTTCAAAAATTGTTTTGTTCCAAAATAAACTCATGATACTTGAGCACAAAGAAGGATAAAGTATCAGCTTGTGAAGAACCCCTCTATTACTTTGTGGCTGTTACCATGAAAAACTCATCCCTTAGCACGGATATCATGATTGGTAGGGTGCAGCAAAGAAAGAGGAAGACCCTCACTAAGACGGTCTGACAAAGTGGCTGCAACAAAGGAGTCAAACATAAAATTTTTAAGGATAGCAAAGGACCAGGAGGTCTTTCTCTCCTATGCCACGAACACAACTACCACTACCATTTCTTTCCTCAACAACAACTTCTGTACTTATGATCTCTCATTGACTTTTGTTGCATATTCCTTTGGCCAGCATTGTTTTCTCACTACATGTATCAGTATGCTTGGCTCTTACTTTCTTCAAGGTTCTGCTCAACTGTTCCTTAACACAAATGCTTTTGTTAACAAAAACCTTCCACCTCATGATACCTCATCATTCTTTATTTCCACTCAGTGCTTCATTTTCCCCCTTTAGCTTTCATCTTTACAGTATTATATACTTATTCAATTTTTGTTTGTTTATCCTGACCTTCACTAGAATATAATCTCCATGAGAACAGGAATTTACTTTTACAAAGTATTAGCCTATGCACATATATTTATATAGGAATACATTGAGTTAGTGGACAGACTCTGAGCTTCTGCTTAAGCCCTTCCTCAATGCAAGAGCATCTTAGTTCTAAAATCTGTGGGTCTGAGGCCCGGTGGTGTAGTGGTTGAGTGCGGGACTGCGGCCCACGGGCTTGGAGGTTCAAATCCAACAGCAGCTCTCAGGAGCAAGGCTGGGTAGCTCCCACCACCACCAGAGGGCAGTGATGCCAAAACAAACAAACACAAATATCTGTGATTCTTTGCCTGGGAGGATCACTAAGACAAAATAGGTGCACAAGCAAATGTGATAAAGAAAGCTGATAGTGACTGGCTATCGAAAGAGACAGGGTCTGGGGTCTTAAAGGCTTTAAGTCAAATAAGTGGCTACTTAGCAGAGAAGCAACAAGCCTACATGAAAGAAACATATCAGCTTGTGCAATCACAAAGTGTCGAAGGACTCAGAGAGCAAACATGAGAAGACCCAAAACAAGCAAAATATTGCTGAGAACAAGAGAGGTTGGAGCAGAGACCCAAAACCCATTTGTAGACAATGGGAAATCCCCTCACACAAGGATCAAAAGGAAGAAATGAATCAAGCAGGTAACACAGATATAGCACCGATGGAACATACACTACTCCTCTGGTTCTTTTAGGTTTCCTCACCCTGCTCCCACCACCATCATGAACCCAGTCCTGGCTAGACTGGAGCATTTTACACTAGTATAGCTAAAAGCTCACAACACATGAAACTCACGTCAGATAAACCGTTCAGGTACAGAAGTGGGAATACGGATACCAGGAGGGGAGGGATAAATGGGGAGAAGGAACTGATTGCAATGATCAACAAACAGCCGCCACTCCCCCCGCCTTGGGGGAAAAAAAAACATGGGGGAAGGGAGATACGATAATAATAATTTATTATTAAGATATGAATATAATAATTTATAATTTATCAAAGGGTCAACAGGGGTGGAGAGAGTAAAAAGGAGCTGATACTAAGGGTTCAATTACAAAGTAAACATTTAGAAAATAATGTTCGCAACATATGTACAAATACGTTTGATAGAATTGATGTATGGACTGTGTTAAGAGCTGCAATAGTCCCCAATAAAATGATCTTAAGAATTAATTTAGGAATGAGCCCTGGTGGTGTAGTGGTTGTGCGCGGCCCACTGGGATGGAGGTTCAAATCCAGCAGCAGCTCCACAGAAGCAAAGGCTGGGCCTCCTAATCCCACCACCAGAGTAGCGATGCCCCCCCCCCCCCCAAATAATTAATTAAAAAATATACCTTGCTAGAAGGTTTGAATTCTTCAACCTTTACCTCTGAAAGAATATTCAAGAGTGCATCTGCTGATAAGTCCTGTTTAAAACAAACAAAAACCATAATTTTACTAACATATACACCTTTGAAGTCAAGTATTACTCGTGTCTTAGAAAACCAGTGACTAACACTATTTGTATGAACTATCTATGATGCACTTTAATGTATCAACTCAAAAACAAAATAAAACCTGTACATTTTGAAATAGACCCAAAATAGTGAATGCTAATTCTAAATCTGGTTCCATTATATTACATCAAAGACAAAATGCTAATCCAATTTCCTTATTTAGTCTGCTTAAAAGTATAATAATTTACTTATATAATATACATCTTACTTGTGAGGAAAAAAAATCACTAATATCTGTTCTTAAATAGGTCAGTATGAAGTCCCTCAGATGTTAAGTCAATGAGTGGGTATGATGACAAGAGTTAGAAATGGCCTATATAGGGCAGAATTTTAGAATTTCCTGAAAAGCATATAGCATAGTATATAAAGTAAATAAAAGTTAACAAGGAGATTATAAATATTTTAAGTTGCTATGAAACTATACTCTTTGGATTTTCAGAATTATTAGCTAAAGCTAATGCATGGATTCGATATGCTTTAAAAATACCTATGAATTTTGCCAAAGTTTCTATTTTCGTCTAGTTAGTAGTATTACAAACAACTTTAAACTTTTCATGTTAGAATGGACAAAAAATGGAAAGTGTCAACTATGGTACTTACAACACAAGAAATACATTTAATTAAATTAGCTGAAGTTATCAGTATTTTTGCATCAAAAAGTTGGTCCTGCTGTCAACTTGCTCAGGCCTTAAAAATATCTTACCTTCTCTGTAAATTGAACACTATATATAGTAGCATATAGTTTTGCAGCACTCTGAATGAAATTGAAGTGCCTAAGGAAATTAAAAAATGAAAGTTTGAATAGTCAATTATGTTTAATTAGGATTTATAGTCTTAAAAGAGGTGAGAGAAAAATGACGCTTTTATTTGCTGTAGGATTGATTTTCAAAAAGCTACAGTGTTATTCTGATCTGAACCAAAATATTATGAAGATGTGCAACAGAAAAAGCACCAAATTTCTGTCCTCTGAAAAACTTTCAGAAAAAAAAAAAATGTTAGGAGACAAAAAAAAAAGGCCACTGGAAGCTTAAATAACTACCAAATTAAAAGCAAAACAGTTTTTCATTGCCATCGAATCAATGCTGACTCATAAGGATCGTAGAGGACAGTATAGAAATGCTGCCTGAGGGTTTGTTTCCAAGACCATTACTCTTTATAGGAGTAGAAAGCCTTGTTTTTCTGCACGGCAGCTGGTGGTTTCTAATTGCTTATTCTGAAGTTCACAAGCCCAATATGTAACCACTGTGCCGGCAACGATACCAGATGAGAAAAGCTATCTTTTGAATAGCAAGCTAAGTTGGTTCTAATGAGTACCCAATGTAGACACTACATGCAACTAACTCCCTTGAAAACCACCGACTTGATACTTTCTATGAGGTTCAACAATCTCCCCGCCCTTCATAACTGCCATTCCTGAGGATTTGACCCAGTTTAAAAAAAAAATGCAATAAATGATACACATAAATAAAACTGGATATACTTACAAAGGTTCACTTAATTCAAATTTTATTGGTGAGGGAGGCCTCTTTGGTGATTGCCAAAACAAACCTAACAAAAGATAAAAACATTTTCAATGTAATCATCTAGTAATATATGAACTATTTTAAAATTACTTCTCAATACTTGGTTATACTTACTGCCATCTTTTAATCGTGTATCCAGAGGAAAACAGTGAAGAAGTTGAAGAGCCTAGAGAAAATAATGAATTAAAATCAAATTTTCTACCAAAATTACCTTAAACATTTTCAAATTAACTTTTTAAATTTAATATAGTCAATAGTTAAAAAAGATTAAGATAGACAGCAGTTTTACCACCACTTTTTTCATTTTATAGGGGGCTCTTGCAACATTCCATCAACTTTATCAGTCATATTTGTACACATTGTCATCATTTCCAAAACACTTTCTACTTGACTCCTGGGTATAATTCCCAACACTTTTGTATTAGTTCATTCATATGTTCTGCTGCTGAGCCAGTAACTGGAGTAACCTCTATTTTTTTTAAATGCTTTCACACATTTGCCAGTTTTACTCATGCCACCTGCATCAAAACTTCATTATCTTTTTATTGCTAAATATTTATCTTATTCAAATAGAAAGGTGTAGGCTGAGTCCCGGTGGCATAGCAGTTGAGTGTGTGACTGGCCCACTGGCTTGGTGGTTCAAATTTAGCAGCAGCTCTCCAGGAGCAAGGCTGGTCTTCCTATTCCCACCAGAGGAGTGAGGCCCTCCCCACCCCCCCAATAAAGGGAAAGCTTCTCCAGAGCTAAGCCTTTAAGTGAAGAATACAATTTTCTATATGTATTTGAACTTGATCGTAATAAATGTTACACATTTAAAAAAGCATCTAAGGAAGGTAAACTTGAAAAAAGAATGTCACTGATAACAAAGGTGTGAGATAGTCCTCCTAGGTGGCATTTACTCTTATTTCCTGAAAGGTAATACTTCCAAGTCTCCAGCAATTCAGGTGTCTTTCATCTAAAGCCAGGAAACATTTAAAAGTGTGGTGACCACAAAGGTCATGATGCCTGACAATTAACCTCAGAAAAGTATGTGGATGTGTCATATACATTCATTCATACACAATCCTTTCTATGCAAATACGCTGATTAAAAGCTTTTAACATGGGAAGTTGAAGGGCTTTAGACTGGCAAGAGCACATGCTCCCAAGAGGATGTCTTCTTGGCACAAGAGACAATGAACACCGTCTGCTAGGGCTGTTGAAGCTCCTGCTTGACTATTTTTTTTCTTCTTTCTGATTAAAATAAGCACAAGTACTCCAAGAGCTGCTCTGGACAATGAACAAACCATGGAGAATTGGCAGGGGGTGGGTCAAAGTGTGTGTTTTAGTAGCTTACCATGGCTAATTCTGAGATGGGCTAAACAGTCAATCTCAAAGACAGTGTCCTATAACTTGTAAGGTTTGACCTAACTCTAAGAGGTTAGGATGAGAAAAACAAGTGCCACTATTGGCAAGCAATAATGGAAATGTGGAAGAATGAACTGTAGCCATTTAAAAATTTTATGCTGTTACTTATACCCGCTTGGGTTCATGGTGGGATTTGCCCACTTTGCCCCTTTTTGAGTGCTTATCGTATGAACTATATAAACAGGAATGGAAAAAGATCATACTTTATTAGATTTAGCAACAAATGGGAGATCAGGTTGAGTCAGCAAGTACAAGTTTTTAGCGTTAAGAAGTAAAAGAAAACCCCATAAATATACATGATAATCGTATCATATTGATGATAAATGACCTTTATGAGTATGCCCTGCACTTTCCCTTTATTAATTTCTCATAGACACAGAAATGAACATTTAAGTGTTTTTAGATCTACAGTTGAACTTTTGCATATTAAGAGTTAATGCTGTTGCTATTAGGTGCCATGAAGTTGATTCCAGTCCAGAGCAAACGTACATACAATAAAACAAAATGCTGCATGGTCCTGTGTCATACTCCCAAATGTTTCCATGCTTGCGCCCACTGTTATAGCTGAAGTGCCAACATTTTTTGCTGTGCTTCACTTTTCCAAGTATGATGCCGTTCTCAAGGGATTTTACTAACAGTATGTTCAAAGTACGTAAGAAAGTCTTGCCATTCTTATCTCCAAAGAACATTCTGGCTGCACTTTTCTCAATACTCTGCTCTAGCCCAATTCAAACACAGACTTTTCTTTGGTATACCTTATTCAATGTCTAGCTTTCACATGTATATGATACAATGGAAAATACCATGGCTTGCGGCAGGCACACCGTAATTCTCAAAGTAATATTCTTGCTCTTCAATATACTTTAGGTCTGTACAGATTTACCTTATCAATACATCTTTTGATCTCCTCCATGAACATTGATTGTGGACTTAAGGCAAGATAAATCCTTCAGAACTCCAATGCAGTCTACCTCTATCATGATAGTACATACTGATCTAGTTATGAGGACTTACGTCTCTTTATATCGAGTGGCTATTCTTGACCTTCATCAGTACATGCTTCAAATCCTCACTTTCAGTAAGAGCGTGTGTCACTGGCATATTGCAGGTTGCTAATAAGACTTTCTCCAATCCTGATGCTGTACTCTTCATATACTCTAGCTTCTCTAATGATTTGCTCAACATTCACTAAGTATGTTTAAGTATGGTGAGGATAAAACCTTGACACATTATCTTTTCTGATTTTATACATGCAGCATTCCCTTGTTCTTTTCACACAACTGCTTCGTGATCCAAATGAGTACCATGGAATGTTCCAGAATTTCCATTCTCCTCAAGGTTATTTATAGTTCATTATGGTCCCAAAAGTTGAACGCTTTTGCAAAGTCAAACACAAATATCTTTCTAGTAGTCTCTGCTTTCAGGCAACATCTGACATCAATGATGCTGTCTCTTGTTCTATATCCTCTTCTGAATCCTGTTGAACCTCTACCTCTGTCTGTTTGCCAGCAATGCACTGTTGCAACTGTTGTTGATTTTCAGCAAAATTTTGCTTGCAGGTAATATTAACAACAGTGTTCTACAGTTTAATCATTCTATTGGGTCACCTTTCTTTGGAATGGGCACAAATATGGACCTCTTCCAGTCAGCTGGCCAAGTAGCTTTCTTCCAAATTTTCCTGGCAAGTGATTTGAGTGCTTCCATATAGTAATGTATACATATAAATGTGTGTGTGTGCATATAAAAACTTTTACAGTGGACAGATCTTGCAAGAGTATCATTGACATGAAAGGTGTGAGAAAAAGAAAATTAGGAGGGGGAGAACAGAACATACTCTATCAAATGTAATAGAAGTTCAAAAAAACTTATGTACCAGACTATTCTAAATGTTTTTTATGGATTACCTCATTTAATCCTGACCACTGCTGTTAAGAAATTGGTACCAACTTACGATGCTAATTATACAGGTGAGGAAATGACCAGAAAATATGATTTTCCGATATGGGTAGCAATAGTCCCACAAGATTCCTGAATAGCTTTACTTTCTCTTAGTTTCTTACTTCTCCATAAAACATCTAACTTTTGCTCTAAAAATAGTATTTGAAGGCCAATGTTGTCATCACCGACAAAGCAACGTGTTGTTTCAGTCCTTAATCAACTATTTAAATTGATTATTCTTTAATCTATTAAAAAAAAACCCAAAGTCTAACAAACTTGCTCCCGTTTAATTAATTTCTGAAAATATAACTGAGATAAGGCATTTGAAGTCAGTGTAATGATTCAACTAGCTAAATGAGTCAAGGTCAGAGGAGACCTTAGTACATACTTACCTTATGGTTGAAATATTTTTCAAATTTTAATCTTGCCAATTCTACACATTGGGACCAATTTCTAGGTCTCTTGCTAAGTAATTTAACAACTTGAAAACAGCCTTCTAAATTGTGTCCAGTCTGTATCTTCTAGAAAGGATGACAAAAAGAACATTTTCAGTTAAACCATATACACATATTGCATTAGCCCCAATTTGTTTCATGATTAAAAAACCCACTTTCACTCCATTGTTTCTTTCCCCATTTCTTCACCCTATCTTTTTCAAGAAGTGAATGGGTAACACAAGGAAATGCTCAAATTTTGTATCTCACCAATTATATATTGTCTACCATCTTATTCTTAGGTGCCAACCCTAGACTCACCGAGCCTAAGTACAATGTTGACTCGTCTTGCACTATCCTTACAATTCTTATGTTTGAGCCCACTATTGCCACTTTATCAATCCTTCTTAATCGGTATTCCTTCTTTTTCCCAATCCTCCATTTTACTAAGCATGATTTACTTTTCCAGGAACTGATCCAAAGATTTTTCACTAAAGACAGAAATTTGATTATCACGAGCAAGTGCTTCAACCTCTCCTTAAGTCAATGAGATTGTGTGTCCCCTGCATATCTCAGGTTGTTGACGAGTCTTCCTCAAATCCTGCTATCATATTCTTCTTCATAAAGGCAGATTCTCAGTATACAGATTAGTATACTATAGTATAAATAAAAAATGTTATAACTCTAATGTACACCTTTGCTGACTTCAAGCCAGTATCCCTTTCCTGTACAAACAATTGTCTCTTGATGCAAGTACAGGTTTCACACGAGCACAATTAAGTGTCCTGGAATTTCCACTTTTTAATGGTAACCAAAGCATGTTATGAGCCTCAAAGTAAACTGCCTTTGTATAATCAATAAAGTAACATCTTCCTTATATTCTCTGACTTCTGCCAAGCTTCATCTGATCTCGGCAGTGTTATTATTCATTGTATGCCCACTTCTGAATTCTGCTAAAATTCCTGTTGCACTGCTGCTGCAACATTTTATGAATTATTGTGAGCGAAATTTGCTAGAATGTGGTATTGACATTGTTCAGGAACTTCTACGGTGCAGTGGGTTACTTTTATTTGGAATAGGGTCAAATAATGGACCTCTTCTTGTAGGTGGGCTAGGTTGCCGTCTTCCAAATTACTTTATTTCAACTAGAGTGAGTGCTTCCAGTGATGCATCAGCTTGTTAAAACATTTACAATGGTAATCTGTGAATTCCAGGAGTCTTGTTTTAAATTCCACACGGACTTCTTCCTTTAATACTATTAGTTCGGGATCTTAGTCCACTTTTTGATATTCTAAGCATTTTCTTTTTTGGCACCATGAATGTGCATTCTTGGCATCTTTTGTTAAGGTATCATGCAGCCTTCAAACATTTTGCTTGTTGTTGTTAGGGTCTGTCAAGTTTCACTCACGGTGACTATGTACAACAGCAAGAAACTACCAGGTCCTGTACCACCACTGCATGAAGCTGTTATTGTCACTGTTTTATCATTCATCTCTACTCAAATGTCTTGCTTTTATTAGACTTTCTCCTTTACCAACCATGATATCCTTTTCTAAGGATTAGCCTCTCCTGATAACCTGCCCGGAATATAAGTCTCATCCTCCTCATTTCTAAGGACTATTCTGGTTATATTTCTTCCAAAAGATATTTGTCTATAGAACCCTTCATTACTGAAACTTGAGGCCTGAGTTTTTTATTCTTTCAGCTTGAGAAGTGGTAAGCACGCTCCTCCATTTTGGCTTTCTAACTTCAAGTCTTTCAACATTTTACTTTACATACTTTGTTTTATGAAGTTGCCCCGACTTCCTAATTTCTTCATGTTCTTCAAGTCATCATACAACTTGTCTCTAGTTGTTACTGTTGAACCAATCCTTGAGGTTCACCCTGACATCAGGTGGGAAAGACTCAGGGTTAATAAGTGTCCTGGTGGGCAGGCATTAGAATGCTTTTATCAAGGTTGGCACCACAGCCACTACCTGCTCCTTTGGGGTAGGTTGGAGGCTATTTGCCTTAGTAAAGACTTTAGTCTCAGAAACTCAGTCACGATCAACTTGATGACAGGGGTTTTGGGATTGGCTCTCAAAGACGTCTTTTCATTCTACATTGCTCCAACTTGAACTTACATGTAAGTAACTGATGTCCTTTTTCTACAATCAACCTTTAGTTTTGTTTTGGCTGATGACATTGAGTTTCATTTTTTTAAATTCATATAGTTTTTCATATAATTTCATTACTTTGTATTCTATTTGGTGGGGTTCATGTGTGTCATCACGTTACTGACAAAGGTACTCAATAATGATCTCAAATGGTTGATTATTCTAAGTGTTTTACCTTCCAGTGTTACTGTTCCTCTTGCAGATCTATTGTTTAGCTGAAAACGGTAATATGGGAGGGAGTTCAGTTTTATAAATAAAGCGTGACTGAGGGTCATGACAATGATCTCAGCAGTTTTATTACTCTCCATTTGGCCAGTAAGCTTGAGTTAATTTTTTTTTTAAATGATTCTGCATTATGGTCTTCCCCCTGCTCCCACCCGATCCTGGACCTTTCTAATGCGATCCATTTCAGATTGATGATCCATAGTCCGTTAGTCAAGTGGACCATCTCCATGAGTTTTTGATTTTCTTCACTTTTTGCTCTGGATGAGAGAGACCAATAGTTGCTTTGGTCCCAGTTTTACAGATTGTTCAAGGGAATGGCTCCAGAAAAGTCTGTAGTCTATAACTTGAAATTTTGTTTTATTTTTCCCTTTTGTTCTTATCTTTCATTAAGACACTCATTAATGGTAGCTGGGCACCATTCAGTTCTTTAGGATGTCACAGCCAAGATGTTAGTTGTTCATGGAGGCAATCTGTCACATATTTCCTATCATCTTTTTCTGAACTTTTCTTGCTGTTGCTTCAGATCATAGGTTCCCAAACTTATTTAGCACCCTTTCCAGGAAAAACAAACAAAAAGTACCCATACCCTCACTGTTTCCCTGGAAATTACAATGTTTACTATAGCCCATAAAAAATGATAGTTATCAGCTTTTGCAGTGCCACTGGATCATTCCAGTTGGCCCTCCAGGGAGAGGTTTTGCTCAATTTAGGAAAACACTAATCAAGACAGACCATTTTTACATGGTACCTTGGAAGCCACTTAAAAAGATTTTAAGATCCACTATGCACCAAACTAGAAGATAACATAGAAGAAATAAATACCTGGTGAAGCCAATTAACCTTTGGTTATATTTAAGAGGCCAAAGCAGCCTGACATACCTCCTTATTTATTGTATATAATATTGTTTTACCCATTTTGGAAGGAAAAGTAAATAACTTACAAGCAGGGTTTGTAACAAGTCACTAATCAGAAAGTTGGAGTGTGAATTCCACCAATTAGATCAAAAGAGGTAATATTTTTGGAAGGGAGTGAACACTTCTACTCTATAGCACGAGTTGGGAATTAATAGCTGCTAATAACAATATAACTTGAAAATAGGATTACACTGATATAAAAGGTCAATTTATATTAAATTGTATTGCTGGTTACCTTTAAGACTTCTTCTGCAGAGTGATAGCTTTGCCAAAATTTGTTGAACAATGAAGGCTTGTGGGAAAAGGAACTCTCAAACTATAAGAGAGGTGGGGGAGAAGAGGGAAAATAATAAATAATCTGTTTAAAAGCTAGAAGCACCTTCTTGCCTATATCAAAGAAAATCAATTCTTTAAGAAGAAACGTTTGGGTTGAGCCCCGGTGGCATAGTGGTTGTGCACGGGACTGCGGCCCACTGGGACGGAGGTTCAATTCCAGCAGTGGGGCTGGGCCTCCTACTCCCACCACCAAAAAACAAAAAAAAAGAAACGTTTACCTTATCTCTTGCCCATTGGATAGTGTGTTCGATAGCAGCTGGAAAGGACTTCAGAGTACAAAATGGTATTTCTTCCTCTGGAGGATCCCGCTGTTTTATGAAATATGACATGCAACAGTTAAGAGGAGCAACAGAACTTTATTAAGGTTATATCCTTGGTTTACTTTTAAGAATTTTCAGATAATTAAAAACGAAATCGCACATTGATTCTTTTATCTTCTTTACCTTTTCCAGCAAGAAAGAAAATGCAAAAAACCCAACCCCATAAACACCTAAAACTGTTTAGTGGTAATGTCACATTAAGGCTGACTACTTCACTATCTGGGCAATCCTTTGGCACCCATTATGAGAGATAACAATAGGTAGAATTCATTTACTCTTTCAAGGGCATTTAAAATTTACAATTCTCTCTAGTTTGAAAAGAATTTCATTAATTCCACAATATAATGGGAATTCCTCTATGGGGAAAACTTTTTTGAAGCAAATATATATCCTCCATGGTTGCTACAGTTTCTTGCAAGATGCATTAAATGACAGGTGTCTATTCTGTTGCATATAATAGAAATTACTAGTGAGAAAACTTATATTGAATCATAGGTTAACTTTTGCCTAGATTACTGATTAATCCAATCTAAAATGACCCATTTTGTCCCTTTTTCACTTAAGATGTATATTTTAGTTTATTTTTCCCATTAAATTACACTGAACATAGGGGAAAAAAAAGAGACAAACCAGAAGGTATAAAAAGAAGCAAAAAAATGCAAGAAAGGTTTGTGGAAAATGCATAAGACTCAAGAAGCCATTGAGATTTTTATAACACTTCCTCCTTTGGAAGTCTTTTAATATAACACCTCATAATATATTTTCTTCTTTATCTAATGGCCTTCTAAATCAATTTGTCAGTTTAGTTTATTTTCGATAGGTATCAGCTTCTGTGGGAAAGTGGAAAAATACTTTAAGATTACCTATCCATTAAATGAAGAAACACATTTTCGTTTCCTTTGTTAGAAGCATTGGTGGTACAGTGAGTAAGCACTGTTACTGACTAGTTACACACACACACACACACACACACACACACACACACACACACAGATTTGCTTTCCACACATCACTGAGTTGGAATTAACAATGGCAATGGACTGTACTGACTTTAAAAACCTTAAAAGCTCAGATAATTGGTTTTCAACTTTAGCGCATCATAAGGCCACTTATAGTGGCACTCTCTTTAAATGCTATATCTATTATTTAGGATATATATCTATATCTACATATAGACAAATATATTCTGGCTACACAGAACACTGCACTGATTTTTCAGTAAGTTTTCAGATGGTCCACCAATGGAGGGATGGAAAACTAAATAAACAATATTAGACTTGAATTTCTGACGAGATTTTATTTTCCATATGCTAGCTATTATCTAACATAATTAACTTTTTCTGGATACTGACATTCTCCATCTAACAGTCTAATTGCTCTTATCAGACAATCTTTAAACTGAAAATCTGATGGAAACTAAACCAAGCAGCTCTGAAGACTAAACAGCAAACAGAAGCAATTATTCTAGAAACAAACTTTTCTTTAGAGAAGATAATTATCTCAGTCATAGTTTTTAAAATAAAATGTTCTTACTGTATGGATTTCATCGGAACACCAGAGAGGAAAGCTAAGTCAAATTTGACTATTGAAAATCAAAATAAATCTGTACTTGAGAGAACACTTATTTTAAACACCACTCACATGACTGTTATAGGATTCGGTCAGATGAGGCACAACAACTTCAGTGTGTCCCTTAGTGCCCATTGTTCCAGAGTCTAAGAGAGGTCGTAGATTTGCTAAACAACGGCTAGTTAAAAAGAAAAATAAGCAAAAAATGTAAACATGAATGTAACAAAGGGAATCAATTTATCGCTTTATAAAGACTAACAGAAATTTCCTAATACTTTATCAAATAGCAGTCACCACCTTCCACCATAGACTAACTATAAATTTTCTTGTCCATTTTACTAAAAGGTTACTACTACAACCAGCATCTCCATCAGAAACAACAGCTCCAAGGTATTTGAGGCTTTGTCAATCTTTTCTTATAGCTTAACTGTTAGCTACACTCCCCTCTCATGTCTTGCTTTTTATTTCTCTTTTTTGACTACAATTTTTCTAGCCAACTAGTCTTTTAAAATTTTTTAAATTATTTTTTGGGGGGGCATCACTGCCCTCTGGTGGTCATGGGAAGCTACCCAGCCTTGCTCCTGGAAAGCCGCCGCTGGATTTGAACCGCCAAGCCCGTGGGCTGCAGTCCTGCGCACAACCACTACACCACCGGGGCTCTGCGCCTAATTTAAAGAGGTTTTTCTGTTATGTTGTTGATTTTGGGGGGTATATTTGTATATGAAATTCACAGTAAATAAATCTACAGACAATAACTGGATCAACAGTTTCTTAAGATTATGGTGACAGGGAGGAGGGGAGGAAATGGAAAGCTAACAATGAGTACAAGGAGAAAATGTTCTAAAATGGACTATAGTACTCTTTAATACTAAACCATTGAATTGGTTACTATTTTTCAACACACCTTCCATTTAGGCCTATGTAATTCTGAAGGCAGCTTTCTCAATTTTCTATCCTTTTCTGGGAAAAAGTTGTATTCTTTGGTTCAAAATAGCTTGGGGCCACAGGTGACCTCCTTAGGCTATCCGAGGGACCAAAATAACAATCTCACTGCCATTGAGTCAATCCTGACTCTTGGCAACCCTGGATAGCAGAGTGGAACTGCCCCACTGGTTTCCCGAATGGACTCTATGCTCACTCTAAAAAGCCTGTCTTCCTTCTGTGGAGCTGGCTGGTTTCAAATGACTGATCCCGGGATTGCCAGACCCATGCTTCACCACTACGCCCGCCAAACTACTCACACAGGAAGAAGGAGATACAATTCTCCACCAGCCCAAGGCTGATTACCACGAGCAGAGCTTCCACTTGCCTCCACTCTCCATTCTTCTTTTACTCTGTTCTGACACCTATGGCACTCTACTTCTCTGCTTCATTTGACAATCCATTGCAATGACCACAGAGCACCGAAAATACTTACAATTATGGGGTTTATTAGGGAAGTTAACAGTTTATTATAAGCCAGGGTCAGAAAACATTGAGGTTACAGCTAAAAGACTTTCTCTAGACCTCACCCTCTGTCATACTGTTCCATGGCCTCTTTTCCATGAGCAAGGAACCTTGCCTACTACTGCTTCACTGCTTCAAAGGTGTCAGTGGTATGGTTTCTCTGCTCAGTCTTGTTAGGGTTCTTCTGCTCTGTCTTATAGTCTACTTGTCACAGCCCCTGATGCCTCCAATGCCCCTGCCCTTCAGGTAGAAATCTTCTGAGTGTTTACAGATAGCTGGTCTTTCTTTGCATTCAAAGAAATGTCTGTTCCTGTTCCGAGATGGTTCTCTTATACCTGTAAGAATGGCAAAACCAACCAATACCCAATTTTGTATCCTATACTTTATCTGCATGGTACCACCCAGTAATTAAGTGGGAATGACAGACATTGGATAGAAGAGCTGTAAGTAATACCACTTTAACAGAGCATCCTTAAAGGGCTCAAATCATGTTGAGTGTTGGGAACAAAAGGAATTCTAAGAAGTCCAGATCAGGCATATAGGATGGATGTGGTAAGACTTCCCAATGAAATTCCTGTAGGATAGACTCTTGCTATTATCATAGGCATGGTCCTATGAATGGAAAATATTCCTTAGTCCAATAGTCCTGGCTTTTCTGAAGTGTCTTTAAGTGGCTCAGCAGATTCTTTTGGAAGTTACCATTCGGACTGGACCTTTAAGGGGAAGACATCCTAATGAAACTAAGGTTATCAAGAGAACATGTAAGCGGCATTCAATGATTGCAAATGTGTTCAAAAATATTTTATTAGGAGTAAGTTTATGGATGTATGAATTGGAGCTTTAATACCTACACTTTTTGACCTTATCCTCACATATATTTTCTACTTAAATTTCTTTAGATTCACATCCTCTTTTCACCTTTTTTCTAATGTTTGACTCCACTTTTCAATTGATAATCTTTTCCTCTAATGAAAAATTATGTTCTAACACATTAAAAGTCATATAAAGACCCAAGAATGACATCTGAGTAAGACAGATTATGATTATTTATTTTTCATTTACCATGTATTGGGCACTGAGCATATAATAGTGGGAAAAGAAATGGGCCCAGAATATAGGCCCAGAATATAGTGAAATCACAAACAAAAAGTATGAAATCAATAAAGATAAGTCTATAAAAGGAAAAGTACAGAGCTCTGAAAGATTATCACAAGAATATTTCCATTAGATGTGAGAGCTAAAGTTGAAAGACAGACATTTAGATTTGGACTTGAGGTTTTGGAGAGGGAAAGGAAGAGTCGAAGTTGGTAGATTTGGAGCCAGGAGTTCTAGAGAAATATAAGTACTCATATGTGTAAATTTCTGAAACAGAAAAGTATTGGATGTCATAGAACAACCTGTAAGGATTGAAACTGAAATAGGAGCTGAGGAGAAATTGGTATATTTTATGTTGATGTGGTAGACAGGTAGCAGCACTCCATTAACTTTAGCTATGCTACAGGTTTTAGAAATCATCACGTGTTTTTATGTCTTAGGTACAGAGGTAAAATAGATACATAAAATATAAGAAAAGCCAGTAACTCTAGAAGTGGGTGTAAGATATAGAAGTGAAAACAAAATATAATTTTCCATGAACTATAATTTGAAGAACATACCTGTCTACATATCTTCTGGCTTCCACATTATCTAATGCTGTAATAATTATATCTTGTTTAGTATAGAACTCATCATTGTAAATGGTCTCAGTGGCTGGACATACTTTATTCAGATGTGCATCTATCTTTAATTGAGGATTTATTTTCAAGGTTGCACCAGCAGCAGTATAGCTTTTAGGTTTCTAAACAAATAAAAACAAATTCTCTAAGATAAACAGAATAAATGAATGTTAAAACAAAAAACCCAAACAAAAAAACAAGGTAACACTTTTATCAAAATGGAGTATTCGATAAAAGTAATGATACAATATTTCTTATGTGCATAAATTATAATTTAGTAATGTACGTTAGTCAAGTTTTTTACATGAACAGAAATAAAAACAACCTGTATTTTATATAGTTGGGTGCTTTAGAATCCTAAAAACACAAGACAGCTTGAAAAAGTTCAGAGAAAAACGAAATCAAGAGATAATGTCATCTGGGCTGAGCCTTGGTGGCATAGGGGTTGTGCGTGGGACTGCGGCCCACTGGGATGGAGGTTCAATTCCAGCAGCGGCTCTATAGGAACAAAGGCTGGGCCTCCTACTCCTACCACCAGAGGGCAGTGATGTCCCCCCCAAAAGATAATGACATTTTCCAACAAACTTTTTGAAGCTCTCTTATATGAAATGTTTAGCTAAAAATACATTTTCTTTCTAAATCAGTGTTTGAAATATAGAAATGCCTACAATAAAACAAGAACACATGCAATAAAATACTGGAAATCTAGATAGTGTAAATTTTGGCTTACAAATATGGAAGTTTACTATTTTGGGTATTAAACTTTTATTACTATTTTAAATAAAAATATTTTAAAATATTATTACATTTCAATTTTGTTTCAAAAAAGGTACACTGGGGCTGAGCCCCGGTGGCCTAAGTGGTTGAGTGTGGGACTGTGGCCCGCGGGCTTGGCGGTTCAAATCCAGCAGCGGCTCTCAGGAGCAGCACTGGGTAGTGCCACGACCGCCAGAGACAGTGATGCCCCCCCACCCCACCCCCAAAAAAGAAAAAGATGCACTAAAAATAGAGTACACTATATACAATGCATTCTTCTCAAGATCATTATTCAATCACCTGAAATATTTCAGATGTGTAGTGAAATGACTTATTTAATAACAAATGGAGACAGCCTTCTTTGATGAACGGGACCAAAGAAGGCAGGGAATGACACTGATAGGATTCAAATGGATGTTTCTGTTAATAAGGATGATTGTGATTGCAAACCTGCTGAGTATAAAGTGAGCGATCCCCAAGTAAAAATAGTGATCTTCACTACAGTCAGAGAGCAAAGCCAGAAGTGGAGTGAATTATTTAAATCCCTCAAATCCCTGTGCATTGAATCTTGTTGCTCCAGGTTTGACATTAGAACAGTGGCAAAATCAGGAACTAGAGTTGAGGACGGTCAAACCCAAGGAATAAGTAGAATTGTGCTTTTAAGCAAGAGAGTATATGGAGGAGGTGTACTTCAGGATGAGACTTGACGGTAGAAAAGCATGCTTCTGGGCATTTACTGAAAGCCCTATAAATACAGTGCTGCAATACTGTACAAGCAGGGCACAGAGGCCAACGGGTTGTGAGGCTCAGAGTGTTTCAAAGACCAGAGAGAGAGGCCTGACTGCAGACATACTTGGGAGACTCTTCTATTCAAATAATTATATCCTGAGTCTTTGTAACTTGTTAATTTCCTCAATAACCTATAATCATAAGTAATGTTTGTAGTTCTATGTGTACACGTCAATGAAAGTATCCCAACCAGTTAAAAAGTATCTGAAATGCTAAGGTTCCAAGGAGGCATGTCTGACCTCAGCCTTGGCCAGTTGTTAGTGACTTTCTTCCACCCTGTATAACGGGAGAGTCACAAGTGTTACCAAGTCCTTTGCTTTTTTGTGTTTTTTTGGTTTTTTAGGTATCACTGCCCTCTGGTTGTGGGAGGAGGAGGCCCAGCCTTTGCTCCTGTGGAGCTGAAATTGAACCTCCATCCCAGTGGGCCACAGCGCCGTGCACAACCACTACGCCACCGGGGCTCAGCCCCCAAGTCCTTTCTTTCTTACAAGGGGGGGGATATGAATTCATGCGTGAATATTATTATCTGTAGATCACTGTTTGAATTTTGTTTTAATGGTATTTTTCTTTTACATTGTTAGGCTAGCATGTTTCACTTGGTGTAGAAATCTCAAATGGTGTCAAGGGATTCAGTAAAGTGAGGACAGACCTCTATATAGTTTCAAGTAAAATGTACCAATCTAAGCTAATATTTTATACTACTTGTTTTAAGGTACTTTACTAAGCTTTGTTTGCTAACATTGCTAATGAGCCATTAAAATATAGAAGATTCCATAAATAAATTAAAAGCCTGCTTCATTGATTAAAAGACTTTTTTTCCTTAAATATTTTTCTCTTTTAGTACAGGGTTAGAAATTGCGGCTGCTAATTGCAAGATGGGTGGATCAAACACACCAGCCTCAAAGATCAGACTGTCTGCTCCTAAGAAAGATTGACAGTTGTTATAAAGGGATGCTGTGAGTTGGCTTGAACTTGATGGTAGTCGGGATAGGACAGGCAGAAAATTAGAAAGATCACTATTTTAAAATAAGATGTTAAATATCCAAATAAGATCGAGTAAACAAAAAAAATCGAGAGTACAAAAAATGCTAAGTGCTAAATTTTACCCTTTGAAAAAAAGTGCCAAGTTTGTGATTTAATAAAACTTAAAAATAAGGAAACATTTCTATACCCTTGTAAGGAAACATTTCTATACCCTTGGTGATTACAAAGTGAACATGAAGATATTGCCAGGACATCAAAGTTCAAGCTCAAATATTCACATTGACATAAAAACCAATTTTTAATTGAAATCTTTGTATTTTTCCACTTGTCTATTTGATAATGTACAAGATACAAATAAAATGTTATGTTTGTTAAAGTGCCATTTGGTTTATTAAAAAACGTTTCCTTTTTATCAGTAAAACCCAAACCAAACTCACTTCTTTGAATGGATGTGACTCATAGCAACCCTGTGAGACAGACTGCTTTCTGGGTTTCTAATGCTGTAGCACAGCTCTCAGGGGAGTAGAAAGCAATGCTGGATTTAAATTTTAAATAGCAACATACCTGTATGTGATGGGGACGAAACAGAAACTGCCTATTCAAGTTTGATTTTTCTATCAGGTCAGGATCTGTAATTGTAATCTAGAAGAAAAAATACACAACAGTACACAAATTACACAACAGTAAGCTTGTAATCTATTTGTGTAAAACATCGCCCCAGGTTATAATAAATTATTTTGGTTGGTCAAATACTGTAAACTGCATATATTCTTGTGTATAGAGTTTTCAGCACATTTTTATGCAGTCTGTGTGGTAAAATTAGGTGCCTTGGCTGATATTTGGGTGGGTCTAGACTTGAGTACATAAGTTAACACTACTTTTTACTTTGAAAAACTAATTTTTATTAGGCATGTACCACAAAATATGTAAGTTGCAATTTCTGTTCTAAATTTATCTAACTTATATCAAAAATTATGTAATAGGTATCTCCCAAAGGAGATAGAACTATTTTTATTTTTAAAAACCTTTAAGATTTGAGCAAATATTTACAAAACAAATTAGCTTTCCAGTTAATAACTCTTGCACTTTGCTTAATGAGATTGTGGTCCCAAATTTTAATAGCACTCTTTCCTACTTTCTCCTTGCGCTTACCATTTCTTCTCCTTCCCTATCCCATTCTGCCTTCTCACTTTTAACTGTGAGCCACTGCTGCCATTTGGATCGCTTATGGGTTACTGTTCTCAACCTGTGGGTCACGAACCTTTTGGGGTTGAATGACCCTTTGACAGGGTTTGTCCATTTCCTAATCACAGCAATATTAGTTATTAAGTCGCAATACAAATAATTTTATAGTTGAGGGGGTCACCAGCATTAGACAGACTGAGAAGCACTGTTCTAAGGGATGTTTAGCTCCCGGATATTACAGTTCATTA
>PVJH01008414.1:0-85550 GCA_004026705.1 Nesogale talazaci
GCAGAGGGTTACAACCACAGATCATTTAAAGGTGAGTTCCTTGAAAGAAAGGCCAGGGGCTCTGTTTCCATAAAGATGACAGCCAAGAAAACTCTAGGAGGAAGGCTGGGGTGGGGGTGGAGGTGGTGGTCAGTTCTGTGTAGAGGGCCACACCCGGAATTATAATCAACTGGATGAGGCAAAGGGTTTGGTTTGGATTACTCTGTTTGTTAGGCCAGGTGGATTAAGGAAACAAATTCAGTGATCTTCATCCGTGTAAGAAAGAGTTTTATAGCAAGAAAGAATTCTATAATGAGATAACACCCCAGCCCTGTCCAACTCACGTCCATAAGTCTGATACTGGTCCATAAATTCCTATTCAGACCCACGCAGCCACCTGCAGTGATGCAGAATGCAGGATGATCACAGCTCAGTGGGTGCAAATTCTTGTGAATCCAGTGTCAGGGTTGCATCTCCAGGGGCCTGGCAGGGGTCAGAGTGGCTTGCCACAGAAAAATGAAAGCAGAGAGGGGGGAGGGAGTTCCCAAAACCTTCCTTATGAGGCCATGCCCACAAGAATTGACAGGTTAGACTCCACCCCTATACTTCCATATATCAAGCTGACACGAAATTATGTAACTTCCATGCATCGTATCAGGAGCAATCGCAAGAGACTTGGGGGATATTTTTGAAAGCTATTACTGCCATCCCCACAGCCTTCAACCTCAATAGCCAATGCCCCTGGAAGAAGGAGAGGAGTTGCAGCAGGAACACAAAGAGAGAGAATCAGCATTTAGCTTCTCATGCCCATCAGTGCTTGATGCCTACAGTGAGACAAAAGTCTTAGAAAACACACTTTATTGGGGAAGAAAAAGATCTAAATCTTAAAAGTTGCTTTTCTACATCAAGAGCAATTCTTGGAACTCTAGGCATAGAATTCTACTGCAAAGCATCATGGGGAGAAGATTTGATACAAGTTGTGGGGCCAGACAAGCTTCGCTCTGAGCAAGAAGGTAAGTGCTTGAAATCCTAGCCAAGGGCTGGTCCACCAGAAGGGAGGAACCATAAAGAAAAGAGGACGGTTGAGGGGGACACACTGTTGGATCCCTCTTCTTGGGAGGAAATGCCCAAATAAGTCGAGAAGAAATCTGAGAGTCAAGGAGGTTTAATATTTGTGTTAGTCCGGGTAGATTAGGGAAACAAATTCATAGACACGTATATAGATATAAGGGGATGATTTATATACATGAGGAATGAAACATTGAGAAAGCATCCCAACCCAGTCCAGTTCAAAGTCATAAGTCTGATATTAGCCCATAATGTCTCCTTCCAACTCATGAAGTCACAGGCTAGTGGGTGCAGAGTCCCAGCACTGACAGCAGTCCCCTCATGGGTCCTCATTTCTAAGGTTCAGGGTCCATCAACAACATCCAGTGGTGGTAGAAGCAACTCAGCACTGGCAGGGGTCTCCACATGTCTTCTCCAGCTTCAGAGGTCTGGTTCCATCAGGGTAAGGTCACATGGCTTCTCCTCTGGCTCCTCCTGCTCCTCGGATGCTGCCATCTTGTCTTGTCCATAGTTTGTCACCTCAGACTAACTCCCAACAACTGGGGAGAGAGCTTCTCATCTCCATGAGGGAAATATCGCCAGATTTCCCAGAAGTCTCAGGAGAAAGCCATGCCCACACGGAGGCCTCATTGGCTACTCAATGGCTATCTTCAGATTAACAGGATAGACTCCACCCCTACATCTCAATCATTAAATTAACATAAGCACATGACCGCCACAAGGTTCATTTAATTAAAAAAAATGTTTAGGCAAGATCTCCTTCCAGAAAGTTCCTAGCTGTGTCTTAGTCTCTTAGTGCTGCCATACAAAGAGGCCACAAGCGGAGACTTTCCTCACAGTTTAGGAGACTTGAAGTCTGAACTCCGGGCCCCAGTTCTAGGGCAAGGCTCTTCTGCCCAGTCTACAGGAAAACACTCCTTCCAGCCTCTGAGATGTTCTCCTCAGTTCCTTAGAGATTGCGTCTCTCTTTCCCAGCAGTGTTTGCATATTTCCAGGTCCAAACTTCTCCTCTTCTGTCTAAAAGTGATCAATTTAAGTCACCAAATTAGCTCTGGACAAGATCTTACAGAGTCTATGGGCCAGTGTTCTAAGAAAACTTTATTTACAAAAATAGAAAGCAAGGTGTGGTTTGTGAACCCCTGACAAAACTACAATGCCTGTGATGCTCCCTGCTGGTCCTGCTGATAAAGCAGCATTTCCTGTCCTAGCCCTTGTGGAGGGACCCAGAGTTTCTGAGAAAACACTATGTCAGGAGAGGGGTTGGCTCAGGGTGAGGGGATCACAGAGTCCATGGCGAGATGGATGAGGTTGGCAGTGAAGGCCACCATTGAACTCAGACACACACAGAAAGGACTAGTATCTCTGCAGCAGGATCCAGCACAGGGTCGGCAGGGTCCAGACAGGACCCAGAATCTCACAAGGACAACCAGAAAGCACAGTGCAGCAGTCATAGACAGAGCTGGCCTCTGGTGCCTTGAAGGTCTCTGGACCTCCATGACTGGACCTCCATGAGCCTACAGACTCATCATAGACTTCTAAAACCCTCCACACTCCAACAGGAAGCAGCCCCATACCCTCCACCCCTTCCCTGAGGTCCCCCTTAGTCCTTCTAGAACGGAATCAAACCAAGTCCCCAGAACACCAATGCGCAGACCGTGGAAATCAGATTTTCCTCTAAATCAAGCCTTACAAAGTATTTATAAAAGACTTAGAAATGCCAGAGAACCAACCCACCAGCTAAGGGAAAGTGATAAACCACCCGGGCCACAGAAGAAGTTGCCACGGAGGAGAGATCCAGCACAGGCAGACCTAAGACTGAGCATTTGAGCAAGAGAGGGAGGCAGCAGGAGGATGGGCAGAGAAGGAGGGCAAGAGGGGGCTCGTATCCAATGCTGTGTCTGAGTCTGTAGTGGAGCTGACTGATTCAGGAGCCCACGTCTGTCCAAGCATTGTCCTCCACAGGATTTTCAATGGCTCAGTTTTGGGGGGAGTAGATTACCAGGCCTTGATTATAAAGCACTTCTTGGGTGAATTTGCACCATTGACCTTTTGGTTAGAGCACATGCAGTCACTTTGTTTGTACCTCTTGGGAACTCGTTGGTATTACTTGCTGTTGGTGGGTGCTGGTGGGTTGATTCCAACCTAGAAAGACTCCCTTGGAAATGGAAATATGGGGACAGATGAACCCCTTGGGGCCAGCAGTAAGAGTGGAGCTACTGGATGGATGGAAGGAAGGTGGGGTAGACAGGGGGAAACCAACTAAAAGCATCTACACATAACCTCCTATCAGGAGGACAGACATTGGAGTGGGCGAGGGGAGACATCAGGCAGTGTAAGACATGACAAAACAATATTGATTTGTAAAGTATTGAGGCTTGGTGGGGGAAGGGAGAAGCAAGGTTGGAGGGGAAAGTATGAGAAGCTGATGTCAAGGACTCAAGTGGAGAAGCGAATGTTTGGAGAATGATGACAGCAGCAGGCATGTAAAGATGCTTGGCACAATATATGCATTTATGTATTGTGGAAAATGATGTATGAGCCCCAAATAAACTTATTTTAAGAAAAGACTCCCTTGGACGACAGAACTGCCTCCACGGTGCTCCTGAGACTAAAGGTACACGGATAGACCATCAGGTCTTTTCCCTGCCAAGTGGTTAGGGGGAGTCAAACCACCAACCAGTGTATTCATAGCCAAGTGCTGAACCATGGGACACCATGGGGGTGCTCTTGGTTCTACTCCCACCCCCATTTTACATCTGAGAAAGCCACGGCTCAGAAAGAGTCAGCTGGTACCGCAGGCTTGGACTGACACAGCGTCTGCAACAATGATGGTGAGCATGGCCCAGGCCTGGGCAGAGCTTTGTCCTGGAGGACATCGGGTCACTCCGTGGCCATGATAAAGAGCCACTGGATATGAATCTCCAGGCTCCCATCTCAGTGAATGACTCAGGGGATGCTGCATCATTTTAAAGTCCGTACCAGAGCACCAGCCCTGCTCTGGGAAGCCAGGGCACACCTCTTAAAACACGACACGCAACAGCTACCGCAGACCGAGGGCTGGCTGAGGTCCCTAGGACCGTGCCCCCAGCCAACCCCATTGAAGCCGGACACAGCACGATCCCATGGAAAAGCCTTCCCATTTCAGAGAGATGGATTCCAAGGATCAGGGAGGACTCCTTACCTGCTGGAAGCAGACTACCTGGGAAGAGGCACCTGACTCCAGGTCTATAATCTAGGGTCCTGTCAGCTACCCCCTTTAGGGGCCCTGGTGACTCACTCACCACGATAGAAACAGCCATCCAGGAGCAGAGACGCCATACTTACTGCTCCACAGACGCACAAATGACAGCCTCTGTTTACTGCTTGGGCCAGCAGTCTCCAGCACCAACTGACTTAGCAAAATGTTAGGGTCTTTTTTTTTTTAATGCTGTCTTTTGGCTTTAGTTAAAGTAATTGCCCCTCTTTGGCTATAATTTTCGAATTCCCATTTTCCACTTCAAATCTACCGTGGAAGCCTGAGGGGACAAGGAGCCCAGCCCTCCCTAGTGCCCTCCCTGCCTGAGGGCCAGCCGGCCCAGCCTCACAAGTGAGCACTCTCCCAGGCCTAACAGAAAGCCACTGAGTTTGTCCTTTCCCAGGGGCCAGGAACTGGAGGCTGAATGAGGGTGGGGGGAGTCAGGCTGGAATGCCATGAGGGCAGTTGTTGGGGAGTCTCGGTGAGTCCAGTAGATGGGGATTTCTGGAGTGGAAGCAGCCCACTTCTTTACATGGAGTGTGTCATTTATTAGTAATAGGCTACCAAACAAGGCTGTGGCGATGTGCGCGCGCGCGTGCACACACACACACACACACACACACACACACGAGACACACCCCTACCCCCACCCAACACACACACATACAACCTACCTCAGTCAGCCTTGACGGAAGCCCAGGCAGAGTCTGCTGTTCTTATTCAAAGAGGCAACATAGCAGGGGGCTTACAAGCACAGTGCTGAAGGCCAGTCACCATCTGGCTTTGCTCTTCCGAAGCTGTGTGACCTTAGAAAGGTGGTCTGACCTCTCTGAGCTGCAGGCTTCTCGCCTGCGAAATAGGGATAAAGGGCAGATGACAGGATGAAGCCCTGCTACCTTGAAGACCCGTGACATGCTGCCATTAGGTTAGCTTGAGGCAGAAACCAAGAGTTGTCCCTCAACATGCCAACGCCTCCCAACCTCCCGCCCCCTTACAGGAAGTTGGAAGCCGATCAAGGCTAGAGAGCATGCACAAACTCAGACAGTAAGTCAGAACAATTGGGAGGGCCAGGTGGGCTTAATTCAGCCAATGTGGTCACCAACCAGTACCGTCGACCACACCTCCCAGTGTCAGAACCAGGAGCCCACCACCCTTTTTTCCCCCAGCTGCTCCTCTGAAGTCCCAGGCGGCAGGGCTGGGGTCCCCCTCTTTTCCAGCAGCTTTGAGGCCTTGCCTCGGTTTTCTCTGGCCTCTGGTCACCACCTGTGGGTGTGCAGTGCCCTGAGGGTGCCCGTGTCAAACCTGAAGCTTCTATCCTTGATAAAAACTCACTCTGATCACAAACCGGGCTTCAGCGTGACTCCTTTCTCAAGTGAGGAATCTAACACGGCGACTCCGGACTGATGGAACTTGTCAGAAGGCAGACACTGGAGGTCCCATGAAAACCTCTGAGCCTAGGCATGAAGGAGGGGCCACCCAGCCCCACAGCTCAGAAGCGAGAGGAGTGGGGACGCCTCAGGGATTTAGCACCTCCTGCCCTGCTGCTGTCCTCATCTTTGCTTTGAATGACAAACACAGCAATAAGAATATGTTAGGCACATCGTATTATTAGCTTCTTCTTTTTATTAATGACCTATTACGTTTCCAGACACCGGGAGAGGCATTTGCAGGTATTACTTCCTCTAGCGACCAACTGGGCCAGGTATCTCTATTGACTCATTCTCTCTCCACCTGGCCGGAGGGGAGCAGGAAGTTCAGCCACATGCACACAGAGGACAGCTTGGCCTTCCTGGAAGGAGAGCCCGGACTTGGACTTGGAAGGCGGTTAATGTGCCCAACTGCTAATCAGAAGGTTAGAGGAATCAGCTCACTCGGGGGTGTGCCCCCCATGGGACACTGTCCTGGCAATCAACCCAAGAAAGCGCAGCTGTTGGAGCTTAGGTCTGCTCAGACACGCCTGTTGCTGATGGGAGCTGAAACTGACTCACCGACCCCTGATGACAGAGTTGGGTTTGAAGGTGGTCTCAGGATCCGGGAGTGCACAAGGGGAGAGGGCGAGGTGGAGGAGAAGACACAGCCAGCAAGAGTGAGCCACTGGAGAAGAGAGCCACAGCTACACCACCGGGGGCAGCTAGCCACAGGGTCGGCAGTTCAATCCCACCAGCAGCTCCACACAAGAAAGATGAGGCTGTCTGCGCCTGTAAAGACTTACTCTGAAAAATTCTAAAGAGCAGTTCCAGCCCGCTCTATGGGCTCATGTGGAGTGGAAATTGACTCAGTGGTGGTGGATGAGACTTTATGGGACTGGTTGAGGCTGAAGAACTCCCTGGTATTACTATCCTGAGACACTTTTCAAATCTTGACCCCAAAGTTAACCCTAACATCACCTTGCTAAGAAGAAGAATGTGGCTAAATGTTGCTCTATCATATAGATAAATGTATAATTTACAGCTAAGATAAATAGTAACATATAGAATGGTATTGTAGCTAAAAAGAAATGCTATCACCCATACATCGGTGTTCCTTTGAAATGCAAAACACGCACGCCAAATGGCTAACAGTCCCTGTAGCACAAAGACGAGACTGTCAGGGGGCAGGGAAAGTTGAGGAATGGAAAGGGAGCAGCCATGGCCAGAATACTGAGGTTGGCCGTGCACTGTGCAGATTGTAACCGACACAAAATTGTGTAGAAGCAGTTGAATGGGATCCCAAACTGCTGTTGAAACCTTCCTTCCATGAAAACACAATAAAATGTTTAGAAACAAATAAAAGAGTGAATCACTGAGTCCATTCCCAAGGTGCACAACTGGGTGCGAGCATGTGGAGTCCTGCAGAATGATCCCACCCAGGGATGGGACCCAGGACTTCCTGGAACGCTTATGCATTGACCCTGCTGGGTTGAGGGAGGGTGTCCTGGGGACACAAGCTCCCACTGACATCCTGGTTGCCTTTTCCATAGAGATTGAGTCTCTTGGCTCAGAAAGAACCTGGGATAGGAGGGCTTGAAGGTCCCTGACATGTGACTTCAAGGAATGATCCTGGCATGTACCTGAAACAAAAGTCCCTAGAGGGGCTGTGGTGAGGTGGTACCAAGCACCAAGTACCTATTGGCAGCATCTCTTACACTCCCCCGTCTGCTCCCTGGGCACGCGGGCACCACACTTAGTACTTTCCGAGGGGAAGCATTCTTTTCTTTCTGTCAGTAACCTGTGAGGAAAGAGGAAACACATTATCAACTTCAATTTTCTATTGAGAAAATGGAGGCGCTTGGACGTGAGCGCCAGTTCCCCTCAGAATCTCTGGTGTCAAATCACTTGACTCTCAATTCCGCTCTGCTACTGACTGGATCCATAATACTGGGAACGTTATTTTAATCTGCAGTGTTTCTATTTCTTCAATCGCTTCATCCACACGATCTTGAAACATCAAACGTTGCTGTGCACCTATTGAGGTGAGACAGAGCCCAGATGAGCAAAACCAACAGGAAACGGGTGCCCCCCACATGGAGCACCCCGGAATGAAGGCAGAGGAGCAGGAAAACAGTCAGCACCCGAGATACTTACTGTGTGGCTCTCAGGAGCGCCTGTGAGATGGAGACTTGGTCGGTCGGCCTGGCTGCTTGGGCACCAGCACAGACGTAGGTGTAACAGAACACAATGCTGCCCAACCCATGCTCATCTTTCAGCCCACGCGAAGTCGTTCCCAAACCAGAAAACCAAAGTCATTGCCATCGAGTTGATCCAGACTCAGAACAAGCTGGCAGGACAGAGTAGAAGATTTCTGAGACTAAATCTTTACAGGAGCAAATAGCCCCAGCTTTCTCTTTCTCAGCGGGTGATGGGTTCAAATCTCTGACGGTGTGGTTAGCAGCTCAATGAGTTGGCCAGGGCTCCTTTGAGAAGTTGTTACCCATGATGAGAGCAGTTGGCCTGAAGTCAGATTATCCTTTGTAACGTAGTAAGGATGGGCCTCACCTCATCAGTGGGAGGCCTTCAGAGCATAAAGAGAGTTTCCCTATGATGTGCTCTGCCACCAGACAGTAAATGGACATGTTCCCAGCAGTCCCTCATGCTTCCCTCTCCCTGTTGCATGGCCTATAGATTGTGGGGCACAAGCCTGCAGGAATCGTCAGCGTGTCACCTGACCTGTAGAATTTGGACGGGCCAGATGCACTACTACTAATACACTACTAATTCTGAACATCTCTCCCGTGGCAGTCAAAAAGTATCTCTACTGTGGGCCAGTCCATATACCCATAGGTTTATTCCATACAGAATTGATTAAACTAGAAGGGCAACAAGTGGGAGAGGGGGTGGGGGGTGCAGTGGTGAAGGTGGGAGCTGATGTCAAGGAGTCTATGTAGAAAAAGAGTAGTTGGAAACTGATTGTGGTCACTGTTGTACATTCTATGTGATGTGATTAAAATTTGGAATGAAATGATACATGTATTAAATTATAACTAATATTATTTTTTAAAAAGAACTTACGTTTCCAGAAAAAAATGTGTTTAAATATGCTTCTGTGAGCAGTGAATGGCTACAGATACGGCCTCAAAATAATACACTTGTAAAATAATAATATGAAAAAATAAAAATAATAATGCACTTGTCTTTGTCTTGTTAAGGTACCTTGAAAGAAGGGTCCAATCAAAACACTGAGGGGCTCCATTGGGTAGACCAGTGAAAGCCAAGGTGGAGAAGTCAACTCAGAGGTCAACTCAGTGTCTGCTTTTTCAGGTTGCTAACAGGATAGATGTTTGCTAAGGACACAGGATGATTAAGGGAGCCTGCTAGGAACATATTTTCAGAAAACTGAAAATTGAATTGGTGAGGAGAAGATAAGAAATGAACACCAGGAATTTCCCCATCATGGCCATGTATAGCTTGTTCTCCTCCAAGAGTTATTTTAATAAATATTTTAGTATACTGGTGCGATATGGTTCAGAATTTTTGTTGTTTGTTGTTTTCTGCTCTAAAAACTGGGTGCATTTTGTGGTCTGAACAATATGGTAGTCTGTTTTAAGTCTGTAGGTCAGATGAAAACTGAAGACTTCTGACTCCTGGAGCTAAAAGAGCTGATGAACAAGAAAGATGAGGCAGAAAGATCACATGCCAAACTCAAGGGACCTGAGATCAGCAGTTGTCTAGTGGTTCCTGAAGTCATCAGGCAACATATTAGAAAGTCACGGAATCAGATACAGGATCTAAATCCAGTTCAAGAAGCCATGTAGTCTTCCACACACTGTCAATTTATTGCAAGAGTGGCTCACACTGAATGAAACCTCCCTCGATTGTATCAAGGTTAAGGAAATGTTAAATCATATCAAGATTAAGGAAATGTTAGATGATATCATAGGAGAATCCTGGTCCCTCCAAGTTGACTTAAAAATCAATTATCACATTTGTCAATGTGTATGTCTTACATTTCCCCTTATTGTCTTATTTCTCCAGCTAGGACCACCAGGATAGCATTGAGTCAGAACATGTTAGATATTTGTGGGAGACAGAAATGGCTGAGCTTCACTACTGTCAAAGATTTGTGGTTCTCCTATGATCATTCCAAGTGATGCCCAAAAGGCATTTGATAAAGCCCAACACCATGCCTGATAAACACTCACAGCAAAAGAGAACCAGAGGGGAATTTCTCCATATAACTTAGAGTATATAGACAAAACCAATAGCCAAGAGAGGACGGAAAGTATTCCCTTTGTGAATGAGAGTAAGATAAGGATACCCTTTGTCACCACTCTAACTCAATGGCACCTATAAAATTCAATTTGAAGACACACTTATCCAGCCCGACTTTCCCTTATACTCCAGACAATTGCATCTAACTCTCTCTGCCTAACACGTCACCTGGGTCGTTCTACGTACCTTAATCTGGTAAATTAAACTAACCACCTGATTCCCAACATTGAGCATGCTTCTTCTGAGTCTCTTCCTGCTTAGTGACTGCCACCATTGTCCACCCTAAAGAGCTCCGAGGTCATCTTTGGTTCCCTAATTGCCCGTTTCTGTTTGCTGTTCCCCTCTCTCTATTTCCCTTAATAAAACTCTACTCCAGGTGTCACGATGTCCTATCTAATGCAACCCTTTCTCCTCTCCAAGCCACGTGTCTGTTAGCTTGAGCTTCATACAATGTGAAGGGTAAATCTGCACAAGTTGCTCCCTAGATTCAATGTGGTCAATGGAACTCCAGGATTCTTAGAATAAAAGCCCTTCTGTTTACACGGTGTATAAACTCTTGTATAACCTGGCTGCCAACTCCTTCACTAATCTCAGTTGATCCTACCTCTCCTTCTTCTCGCTTTCCAGCCACTCGGCCTTTTTTATTCCTGATGCTTGAATCATTGAAGCCTTTTCCTACCTCTGCCCTTGGCTGTGACTGCTCCCTCTCAGTGAGATGCTTTCTGGCCAGACCTTCTCAGAACTGACTCCTGAGATCAAGTGTCCCTTCTCAGGAAGAACTTCTTTTTGACTTATCTCAATCTACCACCCCTTACCTACTACACTTCAATGATGCTGAGTTCTCCCAGGCTCTGTGAACTCCAAACTCTGCCTCTGCGCTGCACACTAACTTATTCTTTCTGTGCCTTTTTGCTGGCCTAACTTTTTTATAAAATCACTTTATTGGGGGCTCATACATCATGTCTCACAATACATAAATACATATATTGTGCCACACTTCTTTGCATGCCTGCTGCTGTCACCATTCTCTGAATCTCCACCTTTCACCTAGCCCCTGACATCACCTTCCCATCCCTTTTCCTCCATCCTTGCTCTCCACTCCCCCACCAACTCTTAATACTCTATAAATTATTATTGTTTTGTTGTTACTTACACTGCCCGATGTCTCCCCTCAACCTTTCCCCCAATGTCTGTCCCCCTGTAGGAAGTTATGCATAGATCCCCGAAGTTGGCTCCCCCTTTCTATCCCACTTTTCCTCCACTCATCCAGTAGCTGAACTCCTACTACTGGCTACAAGGGGTTCATCTGTCCTGGGTTCCCCGCTAGCCTAACTTTTATCCATTGTTCATGTCTCAACATTAATGATCTTAATTTGGGGAAGCCTTCTTTGTCCATGCCCACTATTCCAGCATTTATCCCAGTGTTGCTCTTATTAGTCCAGTGCCCTTATGTATCTATTATGATAACAAATTAATTCATTCACTAATATAGGCAAGGGAAAGCATGTTCTTAGTGTGGAATGGAAATCAACCAATGGACAAGGAATTGTGGAATTAGAGAATTACCACTTTGCATCCATCAGAGGAATCATGGATTCCACCAAGAATCATCAACAGATGCTAAAATTACCAGATGGAACTTTAAAGAGGTACAGGGTCTTTTCACAGCCATGGAGTCTCCTAAAAGTATGTATTAGGTACAAGGGATAGAGGTTTCTGTACCATGGGTAAAGGTTTTTGTATCATGTATTATTTTAATCAAGTGATCCAACATGGACATACCTGAAAAACAGAACAAGCTCACATCGTGTCCTACTGAACAATGCACCAAGAAGGTGACAACATCATTCAGGTAAGATGCCAGCAAAAATGTGTAATCAGCTAGAAAACCTAGGGACACATTTATACTTTTCAAAAAAAAAATGTCCATATCTTCAAAGTTTAAAAAAAAAAAGTCTGAAGAGGCATTCTAGATGAAAGACATTTGCAACAACAGAGACATGAAAATGAAACATAGTGTCTGATGCTGGATTGAATCGGGGTCCTGAAAATAAGATGCTATTAAGAACATTATAGGAACATTTAGCAGCATTTGAGTAAGACCTGTAGATGTGGTAATTGTATTTCAAGAGTCTTGTTGAGTTTTCCTGGCTTTGATCATTGTGCTGTGGTTATTGCAGAGAATGTACTGGCTCTTAAAAA
Source organism: Nesogale talazaci (assembly GCA_004026705.1). NCBI lineage: Eukaryota > Metazoa > Chordata > Mammalia > Afrosoricida > Tenrecidae > Nesogale > Nesogale talazaci. The sequence continues at coordinate 12,172 of PVJH01008414.1, forward strand.
AAACACATTTTCAAGTAGTAAGTGGTAAACAGGGCAGGTCATCTGAATTTTGTTTCATACTGCTAAAGCAGGCAATTCTTGTGTGTGTGTGTGTGTGTGTGTGTGTGTGTATTTAGAGAGAGAGAAAGGTTAATGCAAAATTGTTAACATTAGTGAATATGGATAAAGTATTAAAATTCACTAACATTATAACTTATCTATATGTTTGAAATATTTCAAAATGAAAAATTGAAACAATATGGTTTTTTTGAGGGTCGGTAGTATAACAGAGTACAACTACTCACCCACCAGATTGACTAGAAAGGAAGAGAACTAATAATACCAAGTCGTGGTGAAGATATGGAACAACTGGGACTCACACCACTGGAAGGAGTGTAAATTGCGATAGCACCCCTGGAAAAGTGTCTACTACAGTTGAACAGATGCATATCCTAACCCAGCAATTTCACGTCTAAATACACAATGTGCATCAGAATGGTGTAGCCCTGCTATCTCTCACACCAGAAATTAGAAGCAACTTGCGTTTGTTACCTAGAATATAACAGAAGTGCCCCAGTAGGCAGCTTTAACTAACAGAAATGCAATTTCTCACAGTTTAGTGGGCTGGATATCAGAATACAGCATGACAGCTCTAGGGAAAGGCTCTCTCTCATCCTCTCTGTTCACTCTAGGAAAATGCCCTGTGTCTCTTCAGTTTGTATTCCTTGGTTTTCTGGGTACTTTTACGTGGAATTTTATCTATCGTCCTTTATTCCCGCTTCCTTTTCCTATATCTGATCTCTTTTTATCTCAAAAATTGATTGGCTGAAGATACACTCAATTCCCCACCAATAGTGCCTTATCAAAACAGCAGCCACAACCACAACAACAACAACAAAACAAGGAAAAATCAGTCCCAAATAGAATCACAATGCCAGGTTTTACACACATATTTTGGATTTACACATATATTTTGGGAGGAAACAACTCAATCCAAAAGACTACCCAAATGTCTATCAGAAGTAGGAAAAAAATTGTGGGCCAGCCTCAAATGGAACATTATATAGTAATGGGAAGAAGTGGAAGAAGTCCAATCGATGCTAAAGGTGTTAGCATGGTGTCAGACATTGACACCAAGGTGCCAGAATAGCAATTGAAATGCTTCAACAAGCTTGCGAAGCTCTAGAAATACTTGCTTATCCCAAGAAATTTGGAAGGCAGCTACCTGGCCAACTGACTTGAAGGAATCCAAATTTATACCAATCTCAAAGAAAAAGAGCCCAAACAGAACACAGAAACTATCAAGTAACATCACTAATCTCACATGCAAGTAAAATTTTACTGAAGATCCTTCAAAAATGATTGCAGTAGTGCATCAACAGGGAACTGCCAGTAATTAATGCTCGACTCAGAAGGGGACATTAGATAGACCTTGCTGATAGCAAAGAATACCAGAAAGATGTTTTATTGTGCCTTATTAACTATGCAATAGCACTCAACTGTGCAGATCATAAGAACTATGGATAGTATTAAGAAGACTGGGAATTCTAGAACATGTCATTGTGCTCATATAGAACCTATACATGGACCAACAGACAGTCATTCAAATAGAACCAAGGACTACTGCATGGTTTAAAATCAATACAGGGGTGTGACAGGGTTGTATCCTTTCACCATAATTATTCAATGTGAATACTGAGCAAATAATTAGAGAAACTGGACTGTATGAAGAACAATATGCCATCAGGATTGGAGGAAGGCTTATTAACAACCTGTGAAAGGTTACCACAACCTTTCGTGCTAAAAGTGGAGAGAACTTCACGGAACATCAAGGATCGCAGCTGCCAAAATGGATTACAACTCAGTGTGAAGCAAACCCAAATCCTCATGACTGGATCAATAGTTACGTGAAGATAAATCGAGGAAAAATTGAGATTGTCAGGGATTTCATCTTCTTGAATCCATAATCAATGCTCATGGAAACAGCAGTTAAGAAACAAAACAAGACATTGCATTGGGCAAATCTTCTACACAAAATCTCCTTAAAGTGTTGAAGGGTCAGACTGTTACTTTGGGAACTAAATACCTTATGCAAACCATGGCATTTATTTTCAATCATCTCACATGCATGTGAAAGTTGGACATTGAAGTAGGAAGGAAAAGGAGAAGGGACACATTTGAATTATGGTGCTGGTGAAGAATATTGGCAGGAACATGGACTTCCAGAGAACAAACAAATCTGTTTCAGAAGAAGTCCTGTCAGAATACACCTTAAAAGTGAGGATGAACAGATTATCAGGAGAGACTAATCCCTGGAAAAGGGCATCGTGCTCGACAAAGTAGATGGGCAGTAAAAAAGAGATTGATTGAGATGAGATGGGTTGACATGAACCCAAACAGAACAATGGTAAGGTTGGCACAGGATTGGGCAGTGTTTCCGTCTATTGTACACAGCGTTGTTGACTCAATGGTTTCTAACAACAGGGACAGATGATTTCTGCAGACAAAAACAAATGAAAGAATCTTGCAAAAGAAATTCAAGGCAAAAGAAATCAGACAAAATAGTATAAATGGTATGACTGCATTTGTTTAATGTTCAAGAGTCCACAAAGGAAGCCTGCAGGTAGAAGTTGGGTGAATGTCTCTCCTTGGGAAGAAACTGTGAGTGACCTGGCAAGGACAGGTGCTGGCTACTTGGTGAAAATCCATTATTGACTTTATGATTCACTTCCTTTCTTGTATGTCACTCTTCAGCAGAAATTTTACTGGAAATGAAGAGAAAGGAAAAACAGCAATCATATCAAGTGCCGTATTTTTCGGACCATAAGATGCACCTGACCATAAGACACACCCAGTTTTTAGAGCAGGAAAACAAGAAAAAAAAATCTGAACCAAATAGTACCAGGATACTAAAATGTTCTGGGGTACTACACCTTCAGACCATAAGAGGCACCCTCGTGTACCCCCACCCAATTTTGGTGGGGGGAGGGGGGAAGTACGGCTTCTGGTCTGAAAAATACGGCAGTATGAAGCAGACTTTGTTGTGTATCCCTTTCTGTGAATTAACTCATGTGGACAGGGCATGGGTTAGTCATGGTCAGCTAGCTGCGATGAGCGCACTTCCAATTGGCCAATGGAGACATTAAAGACCAGAGAGGTTAAGCAACTTTCTGAAGGTCACACAGCCCAGCAGTGGCTGAGTGGACGTCAAGTCCTGGCTGTCCTGTTGCCTCCTGGGTCTAGAGGTATAGGCCCTCAGGCCCACCACATCCTAATGAAGACCTCTTTGGTGGAGAGAGAACCTGTCTAGCTCTTTCATCAAAGGGGCTCCTGAACAAACCCAGGATGTTTGGAATGATGCAAATGAGCTAGAAAAAATCAGAACGTCTGCTAATAAAAGATGGAGAGAAGAGTGTGATGGCAGGCTGAGATGGAATAATGAGGCTGATCTTAATGACACATCTCAGCCCTTATTTGCAAAATTAAGATCTAAGGTGGGGGGGGGGGTGAGCAGAGAAAAACCACCCCATCATAAAAGGCAGGGCGGATACCCATGAGATAAACTGGTTGAAGAAGTGCTAATGATCCAATTAAAAAAGAGAAGTCGGCTCTGTGATCCTCGTTCCAATTACTGTGGAATTTGAGCCCTGCAGTCTACTCACTTCCACAGGAGAGAGTGCACTGGGAAAATTAATGGTGTGGTTTTATTTCTTTCTACCTGTGGCAGATAACTTTTGAATTATTAATTTGTGTTTTCTTTCCTGTCTATTTGCTCTTCCATCCCAAAGAGATCTCTGGGTAGTTGTGGTGGTTTCTTTTTTTTTTTTCCATTTTATTTTAAACAGAGCAGACTGTAAACCAGCACCTCTTTCCATAGCACAGGGAGAGAGATGGGCTAGGGCTGACCAGGAAAGGGACTGGAGAAGAGGGAGTGCAGCTGCCATAAAAAGCAGGAAGAGTGATCTGGCCTGAAGCAGCACCCCTGAGAAGGAGATCTCACAGGCACTGGCTGGAAGATCCAGCAGTCTTGTGCTTCCAACCCAGCAGAGACACATAAGCACTGAGGTACCCAGACCATGTGCATCTTAACATTCCGTCTCATAAAAAACAAAGCTATGACGCTTTGACAGCCTTCAGAGCCAGATCCAAACCCAGCCCTGGAGATCAACTTTCAACCAAGCAACAGATCGGCCCATAAAGAGACTAAAAACAGCAAGAAGAAACCTGCATCTTAGCACAGTCGACCATAAAGACCAGAGAGCAGGATTTGTCCCAGATCAACAGTGGGATGGCGGGAAGGAGCAGGAAAGAAGGATGGATGTAAATAACCCCCGGAAGGAAGTGGGAAGCATGCTGTCACCTGGAAGGGCTGCCACCAAAGTCAGGAAACAAAATGTGTATTGCAGGTGGAAGGGAAAATGGATTTGCTGCACACAAAAATTAAAAGCGAAACTACTCTGCCCAATCCTGCCCCAGTTCCCAACCCACCAACCAGCCTAAGAAAGGTCAGATTTTTCAGCCCCTACAATTGTATGAGGCTTAAATAAATAAATCAAAATCAAACCAAACCAGGACATACCAGTTATCATGGCGGCGCTGACTCAGGGTATTTGTGTCAGAGCAGGGCTATGCTCCAGAGGGTTTCTGATGTCTCAGTTCTCAGACGATTGCCAGGCCTTTCTTCGGAGGCACCTCTGAGCGACCTCAAACCTCAGCATTTCAAGTCACAGCCGGGGCTTTTAACAAGATCCATTCCTTGGGGATCTCAAAAAAGTCGCGTACATGGATCCACTCACCCAATCCCAAACGAACACCAGGGGGGAGGAAAATCCGATACTGAGCAGCATTACAGCAGTCCCTGGGCGACAAATTGTGATCAGTGCTCAATGACTCCTCTACAGTTTGGTAACTCGAACCCACCTCTCCACATACAAGGTCACTGGAGCTCAGAACTGACATGCCAGCAAGTCGGCCCATCTGTCTCGGGCCATGGAGGTGACATTGAGCTAAAAGGAGGAAAAAGAGAGTGGTGTTTTCCTCCCACCTGACTCTGAAGCCGTTGAGGTCCACTTCCCCATGACCCACGTTGGAGTCTGCCTCACAGAGCCCGAGAGGCACTTCTCTGTCTGGTTTCCAAACGGTGACTCCTGACAGGAAGAGACCACCTCCTCGTCGATTTCTCAAAGAACAGGTGGGGAGGTTGAGTTCCCCTCCATCGTTCTCTCACGTCAGCCCCTGTCCTGCCAGCGCCCCTTCCTACACACAGAATGGGTGGGAACTCCTCTGAATGGAGTCTCAAAAGCATTGAGGAAAACCCCCGGCACAGACTGAATATCATCTCCTGTGCATTCCCCAGCTTCTGCTTCTCAATCCCGGAAGCCCCGCTTTGCTGTGTCAGCAAGGCTGTGTCCAGCCACTGGTTCCCAGGCTGTGACCTTGGGGCCGGCTTGCTCCTGAGTCCCTGATGTGCAGATTTCTGCCCGTGGAGCTGCTTCAGGATGACGGCAAGGCTTAACCAAACAGAATTAAATATTCAGCCGCGAGCGTCTCCCTCCTGTGAGTCAAGATGTGATTGAAACCCAACGCGAGGCTGCCATCACCAGCACGGGCCGCAAGCCAGGTGTTTCAGGCCAAGGTAGTTACATGTGCCTAGAAACCAACTGTTCCTGCCACCCGGGCCTGCAAGGAACTGTTCAAGTACGGAATTGGGCAAAAGAGAAGAGTGATCCGAGAAGCTGGCGCTGTGAGCCCAGATGTGTGGAAGGCTGGCAGCGATGATAATTACCCATCATTAGTGCACTTGCCGCCTGAGATCCCGCCTTCCCGCTGGAGAGGCAAATGTCACCCTGTGTCGGTGGACAAATAGTATCCTGGTGGCAATCCATCACCATCTGGGAGCTGGGAAAGGGGCCTCCGTTCGCAGCTACTTCTTCTGAGGGCCAAGGGAACCTTCCATGGGGTGCAAATTGACCTGCGGAGAACATGGCTGCTGAGAGAGGGCTGTCGACGCAGAAGGCCAAGCCCGGGGAGCATAAGAGGCTGTCTTGATTAAAAATGAACAATGTCATCAGCGGTGGGGACTCCATATGCACGGCCACCCTCAGGGGGAGCCCTTGGGATGGGTGAGCGCTCTGAAGGGTCTGGGAGCGCAGCGGGGTGTCTTGGTGGGAACATCTAACGGCCCCCTTCCTCTATGGCATGGCAACACATGGAGTGTGGTAATGGCGGCATGTACTGGGTGGGGATGTCGTTCACAGACCAGAGCAGGGTGGAGGAACACTGAGGGCCTGGGGGGCATGGGGCTCTGTGGGGTGGCTAAGCTGGGGTGCTCTAGGCAGCCAAGAGTTGGGTCTCAGACCCCTCACATACTGACTGAGTGACCTAGGGCAAATAACCTCACCCCCCCCCCCCCACCAGAAGCATCCATTTCTTCCTCTACAAAATGAGACACTCCCTCCAGAGATCATGGCAGGAATTCCACGAGATAATCTGTGCGCCTGGCACGCATCTCCTGTTGGGAGCTGCCATGGAGTGAGTTTTACGTCAGGTCACCTGCTGTGTGACGAGACTAATCACTGCCTGATCCCGCACCCCTTTCATGAAACCCCGAGTCCTCTGAGGTGGTGCGTGTGTGTGCCAGAGCTATTGTGATGTGCGTCTTGTGTTTCTCCTCCCGGAGGGCTCCCTCCTTTTACGCTGGCCCTGGACCCACTCTGATGTCCTTTCCAGAAGTTGGTCTTAGCAAAGCCAAGACGTCGCCTCACCCTTCCTTTCGCATACTCCTCGTTGTATTTCTCCCCAAAAGGCTTTCCTGTTCTTCTGATAACGCATGAGCTGTACCCACTATTTTCCACCAAGACCACGAAACTGCTTTCATTGTTCCTGCCTGTGAGGCAATTGAAAAGACCATGGCTTGGGCCACATGCATCTGAGTCATCAGAGGGATGGGTTTGCTTTTTAAGAGTTTAAAGAGGGATTTGGAATCGATCTGCCTGATAGGACACATCACTGGACTATATAGTACATGCTCACAAATGTTAGCCATCATTCTTAATGACAAATATGAGGGGTACCCCCAAAATAGATTTTTATCCCAAAGCTATGTCTTTAAATTGTTTTGGTTTTATTTTTTTCAAAACTATGTCACCTTCAAAGTACTCTCCATGACACTTAATGCATTTGTCAAGTCTGCGATTCCATTCTTGGAAACTTTTTTCTCAAACTCATTTGTTTGGATAGCTGCTAGCACCACCCTCCTTTTTTTCTTCACCTCTTCTACATCATCAAATCGCTCTCCCTTCATGGCCCTCTGCCTTTGTGGAAGCCAAAGGACGTCACATGGAGTGAGACCAGGTGAGGAAGGGTTATGGAGCAAGAGACACATGCTGTTTTTTTACCCCAAACTGGCCCCCTGAGATGGCTGCCTGAGCAGGTGCATTGTCGTGTTGGCAAAACAAGTCCCATCTGCCCGAATCAAACCTTTTTGTCACACACTGCTATGCAATCTTTACAGAGCCTCCAAATAGAAAGCTTGATTGACCAGCTGACCTGGTGGAGTGAACTCCAAATACACTTGAAGTTGACATTTTTGTCCATTCAGGAACTTGACAGGTGCCCAGGATGGGGTTTATCATCAATTGACATTTCGCCCTTTTTAAAGCAAGAGAACCACTCATACACCTGAGTTTTCCGCATAGAACTGTCCTTGTAAACTGAGGAAGCCACCACAACAGTTTCTGTGGCATTTTTCCCAAGCAGAAAACAAAATTTCACAGTTGCACACTGTTCTCTTGAATTGGTCATCACACACACACTCAAAAAAAGGTTTGAATGCAGCTGCTTTTAAGAAAAAAAAAATTCACTGTGACCAGAGAACCTTCTCAGGCAACATCACTGGGTGCACTAACTTCTGAGTTGCTAGATGCTCACTTAGCAGGAAAAATGTATACTATTCAATTCAGCTCATCAGTAGGACTGCCTTCCTGCCAGTGTAAGGCTCTGCCAGTATGAAGAATGCAAGGCAAAGGAAAGATACGGAGACACAGAAGCAAATATCAATGTTCAAGTGAGATTGAATGAGCAATTACAATTTCATGATTCTCTGAGTCTTAGCTTCAAATATAAACTTAATATATATAAGCTTCAAATATAAACTCCAAGACTTGTGGACCCACCCTAGACCCTCCTACAGTCCCTGGTGAAAGACATTTTTTGTTCTTGCTGCTGGCCCCCTAGATGGATGGTTCAGAGCCATGCCTGTGGAGCTGCAGGAGGAGGGGACAGCAGTGAGGCTAATTGAATGCTTAATCTCTGTTGGGCAGTTAAGCTCAGCCTCTTTACATACAGAACCACATTCGACCCTTAACACACAGTTGGTACTAATTGTCATCATATTAGACCAGCAAGTGTGATCTCAAAAGCTAAGGAATGTGCCCAAGATCATAGAAATAGAATATGAGACTAAGGATGTTTACCCCCAATGTCTTTAACTATGTTGCACTCCCCTAACTGGCTAATGTATAGGCTAACTTTTCAACTGCTGCTATAAGCCTATCTCCACTGTGAAAATCAACTCATTGAAATATATGCTTGATGGATCCAGTCATTCCCCAAAGATGCTCAGCCTCTGAATCTGCATAGCAAAACTAGGCTGAGAAGGAGACCCAGCTTCCTCAGGAACACCATCAGAGCATTCATAAGCAATGAAGAAATTGCAGATGAACTGGAAGTCCAGTGGCTCATCCCCACTTTAAAAAAGAAGTTCAGAAATGTAGCGCAGCCCACTGGAGCAGGATGCCATTCCCACGAGATAAATCATAGTAAGGTAAGTGACAAAAAAAACCTCAGAAAGTTCCACTTGCTTATTGCATAGAGTTTCAAATTCTCATAGACTTTTCTGGAGCTACGAGTATGGGTGAATTCCTGACACGGAGATCATCTTAAAACGTTGAACCCAAAATAGCCCCTAATGTCATCTTAAAGTGCAATAATAATTTAGTTTTCTCGTTAAAATGCCCACCTTGAGCCTGGTGCTCTTGTAATATCTAGATGGGATTGCATTGATGAGAACCACTCTAAGACTAGACAGGAACTTGAGGGGCCAGTGGGTTTCTGTTAATGGAGGAGGAATAGCTCACAGAGGGAGGCTGAGAATGATTGCACAGTGGAAGGATATAATCAGAGATGCTGAACTGTACAGGTAGAAATGGCTGGATTAGGATGTTCTGCTGTGTCTATGCTCAGCAATAGCAAAACAAGTTACATTTAGAAAAAGTAAGTTTGGGTTTGCTTCTTAAGACAGATATTTATTTTTAACTAGTTTCATTGGCATACACTTCACCTGTCGGACAACTTAACTGTTCCACTATCTTAAAAAGAGTTGTACAATTAGCACCACAATAAATTTCAGAGCATTTTCTCCTTATACTTATTGTGGTGAGCTCCCCGTTTCCTTCCATCCTCCCCTGCCGTGCCCCTGAGTAATTATCAATCCAGTTACTGTCTCTATAAATTTACTTACCCTAGATTTCATATGCAGAAAATTATACAAAACACAAACAGGAAGCCAAGCAAAATGAAAATAGAGCAACCCACAATGACAAAACAAAACAGAAAAACCTCGATCAAACAGACGCAGAAAATATTAAAAATTGAAATCACTTTAAAATGGGTCAAAGGGGAGATGAACGGATAAGCTGTTACATCCTAACCTCACTACATCTGTCATAATCGACTTTATAATGCTCTCTGCCTGAGAACAAGGTTATTCACATGCCTGGACTATGGTCAGAGGGAACATACCAAAGCTTAATCCCTGGGGCACATGGGTTTGGGGCATCCAACGTTATCCACAGCCTTCTGCAAACCAGGTGTTACCAGTTGAAGCTCTGCTACTGTTCCCGCCTTTAGGCTTGGATTTTATGACTTATAGTCCTTGGATCACACAGACGGATGTGCTTCTCCTATGGCAGCCTTAGTTGATGCCGCACTTAATGGTTGCTTGTTTGAAGATCACCTTTTGAGATCTCAGACATTGTTTTTTCTAACAGGCGGGCACCATCTGGTTTCTTCACCGCACATCTTCAGTCATCTCTTCGTGAAGACAAGTAAGGATAGGCATGCATTAGATTCACATTTAAAACGTATGGCAGCAGGCGATGAGTGATAAATGTATGGTTTCCTTGATGCAAAACACGATTGCTCCTAGATGCAGAAAAACAACGCCGTAATGGGGCATTGCATTTACCTTCCTCTTATCCAAGAGAACATCTTAGAGCTGGTTAGGTGCTAGGGTGACCCGTCCATTCCGTATGACACTGCCAGTGATGCACAAAAACACACTGCCAGGTCCCCCATCACCCTCACAATCGCTGCGGTGTTCCTGTCCATCGCCGTGGCCACCGTGACAGTTCATGTCATTGGGACCTTCCTCTTTTCCGATAATCCTTGACTTTACCAACCCGAATGTCCTTAGAAGGATTATTTGTTACAACCCGATCATTCTGTGTATGAGAAGTCTTGCCTTTGAACTCAAGGCAGGATTCCATGTGATTTAATTCAAACACGCCAGCAGAGTACAAACACATTTTAATTTACTTCTTGCCGCTGACAGTTTTAATCAAGGCATGAGTCCTTTTGTTCACAACCAACACCTGATTAGCCTTAATGATGAATGGACACAGAATTCTAATGAGTATTGATTCTAGCTTCAGATCTGCCCCAGTATTTCGACTCTGAATGTACACAGTGAGTGTCCATATTAAAAAACAGTATCGATTGTTTCTGGAACACCGATTGACCCACCTTGGGAACAGAGAGGCTTTGAAGGTCCTTGGGAAGCATTAGGACTGTGCATGCTGACCTTAGACGAATGACTAAATATAGTTTCAGATGGGGAGGTGTGGGGAAACCCCCATGGAGAAGAGCCAGAGCGTCATTTCCCAGAAGTCTACAGAGAAGCTCCTTCAAGAGCATGGCACAGAGACCACAGAAGAGAAGCAGGGAAGGGATTGCCTGGGTGAATAGGGTTGAGAACAGCCTGGTGGAAGTCAGCAGTCTCTTGAGAAGGACACAGATGTGACCTTGAAAAACAGGAGACCCAAAGTTTCTACAGTGAGGGGTTGAGATGCCTAATGTATTGACCTGTCAACCAACCTGTGCTGTAGAAGCATGGCCAGCGACAGTGGAAGCTGCTGGAACAGAGGTTGACTGTCTCCCCACAGGTCAGCATCTCCCACTGGGAACTTCAAGCGTGCTACCCCAGGATCCATGACAATGCCCGAGTGGGGGTGAAAACTGGTCAGCTGAGTGTTTATCCAAGAGAGACTATGCTTTAAACCCAAAACGACTTCACTTTTTCCAGCACAGAGTGGAAGTAGGGGCTTGCCATAGAAATTAAACTCTGTTATAGGACAATGAAGTGCCATTTTGTAACGAAGATAATAGTGTTCCCACAAAATAAGCTCTGGATAGAGCTCCTGGCTTAATAGGCATTCAATATCTCTTGGTTCCTGCTGCCGCCATTGCCACTGCGGTTGTTGTTATTGTCATGATGATTACACTGTAAGCTTGGAGCATCACCGCTGCCATTCCTATCAGGTTGATTCTGACATCGTCTCTCTTTCTTTCTTTTCAGCCCCTTTTCCAGCTGCCCATGTTCTCCAACACTTAATATCCCGTAGTGACCCTAGGCACAGAGGAACACAATACTACCCAGTCCCGAGCCGTCCTCACAACTCTGCCCATGCTCGAGTCCATGGTCATAGCCACTGTGTCCATCCATCTCCTTGAGGGCCTTCCTCCTTTCCCCTGCTTTATTTACTTAACCAAACATAATGTCTCTCCGGACAACATGCCCAAAGGACATGAGTGGAAGCCTCACCACTCTGGCCCTACATCTTCCTTACAGAACCAGAACGGTTGACTCAGTATCTATTTGCAGAATAAATGCCTCAACCCATAGAGGGCTCAGTGCTGTCATTTATGTACATAGTCACCAAGGGAGAGCCTCCACTCACTCTCGATCCTGAGCGACACCAACAATGAACAAGCCCCAGCAAGCAGTGCTCGACAGATGACCTACAACATGCACAACACACAACGTCCCGGAGGCTGACAGCATTTCTGTTGTGCTGCGCCTCTGGAAGGTGGGGATTACGTATGACCACAAAAGCACAGGATGCTACCAGCCCATCCCGGCTGACACAAGGAGATCATTGAAATGTAGCTCAGGGGTGTCAGAAACAGTCTGGTGGTTGGGCTTCCCAGTGAGGCTGCAGAAGAAAGGCTTGGTGATCCACTTCTGTAAAAATCACAACCAAGAACCTCGAGTCAGAATGGACTCAACAGTAGTAGGTCACAGTGTGTGCTGGTGTGTTGGCAGTGGACTGGACTAACCTTGGCATTCCCTTTCTCATCATGTATGCGGCTTATTCCTACACAATCTGTGTGGAATAGTCAGTGAACCTGAAACTCAGCACTGGTAAATGACGTACCCAAGGTCACCCCGTCACTACAGGTCAAGTCCAGCTGAGTCCCAATTCCAAGATTCCCCATGGCATCCTTCTGCCCCCACTAGTTGTGAAGTATCGTTGAGTAGATTCCTACTCATAGCAGCTCCATGGGACGAGGCAGAGCTGACCCCAAGGCTTCCCAGGCTGCCATCTTCCTGGGTGCACACTGCCAGGGCTGCTGCCCATGGAGCTGCTCCGTGGATCTGAACAGCCAGTTTTTCTATGAGCAGCTGAGTACCTGTTTCTGTCACCAATTAAACATAAAAGTTTTATAGGGATATAATTAGCATTTCATAGGTAATCATTCAGTCATATTAGGAAGAATTGTGCAATCCTCACCATAATCAATTTCAGAACATTTTCTTCCATCATTCATACCTCCTGATTTCCCCCCAGCTTCCCCTGCCAGTCCCTGGGGCAATTATAGACCCAGTTACTATGTCTGTAGATTTACCTATCCTGGGTTTCACATGCAGAAAATTGTCCAAAACACAAAGAGGCAGTCAAAACCAAAAAGACAGCCAACAAGGATGAAACAAAACAGAAAAGCCTGAACTGAAAAAAAAAAAGCAGAAAATATTTAAAACTGAAGCAACTTTAAAATGGGTCCAATGGGAGATCCAATAGTAAGTGTGTTAGTCTGGGTAGACTAAAGAAACAAATTCAAAAACACAACATGGATATAAGGGAAAGGTTTATATACAAGAGGAATGTTCTGTCCAAGATCATAAGTCTGATATTAGCCCATATGTCCGATATCAATCTATAAAGTCTTCTGACTCACAAAGCACATGCAATGATACCAGGACAATCACAGGCCAGTGGATGAAGAGTCTTGTGTATCCAGTGGTGGTAGAAGCATCCTGGCACTGGCAGGAGTCTCCCTGTGGCTCCTCGTTTCCAGGGCTCAGGGTCCGTCAACAGTATCCATTGGCAGTAGAAGCATTTCAGCATGGGTAGGGGTCTCTCTGTGGCCTCCTAAGCATCTCAGCACTGGCAGGAGTTTCCACGTGATTTGTCCAGCCCCAGAAATTTGTTCCATCCAGGTAAGCCCATGTGGCTTCTCCTCCAGCTCTTCCAGTCTCCAGGAATCAGGATCGATCAGCATGCTGTCATCTCGTCTTTTCAGTAATTCGTCTCCAAGGAAGTGAATCTATAGTATCTCACCTCCAATAGGAAATACTGAGCGATTTCCCAGAATTCTCAGAGAAAGCCATGCCCATACAATGGCCTCGTTGGCTCTCTCAAGATTGACAGACTAGACCCCACCCCTACACACCCAATCATGAAATTGATATCAAGTTCACGACTGCCACGGGAAGGTATCACATTATAATCCAGCTACATCTGCCATCATCGACTTCACACTGTGCTCTGTCTGATAGCATGGCTATACACCTCCCTCATCTGTGGTCAGAGGAGAGTCACCCTGTGTGGACCCTGCAAGTGATTTTGGGATTTCCACTGCCTTATACAACCTTCTTCCAACCCAGTGCTCATGAGTAAAGCTCTGATGACATTTTGTCTTTTGGATTTGGATTTTTACGATCTGCAATCTTTGCTCACACAGGCTGGTGGGCTCCTTCCACATGGAATTCGTTGACTCATCACTTTGATGACTGCTTGTTTGAAGACAAGCCTTGAAGACTCCAGCCATCATTCTTTCTGAGAGCCTGGCACCATCTACTTTCCTCGCCCCTATTTGCTGAGGAGCGCTTCCCCTCATGACACCTCTGAGTGGATTTGAACTGCCAACCTTGAAGCTAGTTGCTGAACCCTTAGCTCCAGGGCTTAGCTGTTAGCTCCAGGGCGGGGACTCCAGCACCAAGGATGAGTCCCTGACGAACTTCATGTGGACTTTGCAGAGCCCCTCTCGTGGGGGGCCTCCCTGGGAGAGTGCTCACTCCCCTCCTCGAGTCTGAGGTCCCAGTGGGCCCCACCCAGCACAGTGAGAAACTGCAGTCTTCCCATCAGCCCCTCCTGAGTTCATGCAGGCTGGAATCCCCTGGGAAAAGGAAAATGGGCTGTGTCTACCTCAGAATGCGCCCTTCTGTTTTGTTGCATGTCGGTGAGTCTGCCGTGAGCCAGATGTGGTTTTCGGCAGACATGACTTCGAAAGCCATAAACACACTTATCAGTAAACTGCAGAACATGAGGCAGTGGCAACAGTCAAGGTCACTGACAGGTGACATGGCAAATAAAGGGAGATTAAAAGCCATGCCTTGTCTGACATGGGCCTATTTGATACTTACCAATGGCGGGATATGGAACATTGCCTCCTTTTGATGGGAAGTCATTGAACATCTTGTAATTTCTTGGAAAGCTAGTCCCAGTCATTTTTTCTCTAGGTAAGAGGGAAAACACACACAAAACAAACAATAGAACTCAGAGCTTTCTGCTGATGGTCCAGATGTTTTATCCTTCCTTCCTTCCTTCCTTCCCATCCACCACCCCCCCGCCCCTTATTTCGTCAGCTTCTATTAAATACTTAATGTTGGCATGAGTTTGTTGTTTACTAAGCATTTTCTATATGTTCTCTTATTTTTAATAAACATTTTATATACATATTTTATCCTCGGAGGAGGGTCCTTCAGAGGAGGGTAGGGCAAATGGTCTGCACTGGACGACTAACCTGGAGGCTGTCAGTTCAAATCCAAGTCTCAACCTCGGGATCTGATTCCATTCAGACGGTAGCTGCAGAATCTCCGTGGAGCAGTTCCACCTGCAAGCACAGGGGGCGCCATGAGTCAGAACCCACTCAATGGCAATGGCCTTTCTCAGTCCAACTGCAGCTTCCCTCCTCTTAGAAGTGATTGTCCTTGGGCCTCCACCCAAGTACTCCCTCAATGCAAGAACACTGTTCTATCAAACTGGCATTCCATGATGCTCACCTGCTCAATATATCACTGAAGACAAATGGTAGTGAAGAAAGGTAGTGAAGAAAGATGATGGTGCCTAGCTATCAAAATAGATAGTATCTGGGGCCTTAAAGGCTTGATATTAAACAAGCAACAAAATCCACATGGAAGAAGTACACCAGCCTATGTGATAATGAGGTGTTGAAGGGATCAGGTATCAGGCACCAAAGAGCCAAAGTCATATCATTGTGAATGAGGGGCCATGCGGAGTGGGGATCCAAAGCCCATCTGTGGACAACTGGACATCCCCTTACAGAAGGGTCTCTGGGAGGAGAGGAGCCAGTCAGTGCATAATGTAGCAACAATGAAACGTGCAACTTTTCTCTAGTTTCTAAATGTTTCCTCCGCCCCCACCCCCACTGTCATGATCCCAACGGCTAGGCCAGAGGATGTGCACTGGTACAGATATAAGCTGGAAACACAGGGAATCCAGGACAGAATCCAGGAATCTCAGGACCAGTGGTGAGAGTAGAGATACCGGCAGGGTGGAGGAAGGCTGGGGTAGAAAGGGAGACTGACCACAAAAATCTATATATAACTCCTCCCCTGGGGGACAGACAACAGGAAAGTGGGTGAAGGGAGATGTTGGGCAGTATAAGACATGACAAAATAATAATAATCATAAATTATCAAGGATTCATGGGGGAATAAGAAGCTGATATCAAGGGCTCCAGTGAAAAGAAAATGTTTTGAGAATGCTGATGGCAACAGATGCACAAATGTGCTTGGCACAATGGATGGATGGATGGATTGTAATAAGAGTTGTATGAGCGCCCAATAAAATGATTTAAAACAGGTGATTGTCCTTCCACCAAGGGGCCACTGAGACTCAGAGAAGGGCAAGTACTACTGCATGTAGGCTGGAGCCATCATGAAGATGGACAAGACTTACTGTTACCCATCAGAGTGATGTCTGGGGGTCCAGTTTTCTGAGAGGATGGACAGCTGGCATGCAGAGGGCATCTTCTTTACATCACTGTAGAGAAAATGCTGGAAATGGTCTTTTCATGTTCAGAAATAGTGTCACTGGCCCCTCCCTCCTGCAGCTCTGGCTGGAGGAAGAGTCTTCTGGATCAGACTTTCTCTGGATGCACAGGAAGCTCACGGTTTGAAAAACGTCCATCTCCCCGGCCCCGGTGGTTCTTTTTCTGCCAACCTACTATGATGGGTGTGTTTTGAAAACCAGGTTTCAAAATTAGTCTTAAGTCATGGGCAAATCAACAAAAGGAAAAACAAGAACAACAAAAGAAGCACAGTATAAAAAGATATGATTCTCCCAAGGTTTGTTAGCCTCAGTGCACCTGAACACAGCAGTGTGAGCTGGGGTCACTCCCTGCTTGGAGCTTTAAATTAACGTAGCCTGAACCTTTTATCATATGTCTCCTGTCGAAGTTTAAAATCCTCCCCAAGGCTTCTGCGAATCCCCCTTGTACAAAGCCATCTTCTCCCCCGGCTGCCATTCTGCTTCACCAAATAAGATGTCTTCCTCCAGCGATTGATGGAAACTGAGAGTGGGTCTAAAGAGAGAGCCTGGCAAGGCTCTGCTGTGACCCACAGGATTTTCATGGCTTGGCATACAGAAGTCAATTAACGAGCCCTGCTTGTCCCTTTCTCTTGTCTGGGAAGCACACTGAAACTAGTCCACCAGGGGTGGTGCTCGGCTATTGGAGATGCTGGTGGCTTGGTTTCCTGAATCACAGCAACAGGCAAGCCACCAGCCATCCTATAACAAACAAGACAGGGAGGGTCAATGGTGACTCACAGCTTGACCTCCAGAGCCAGACTATGATGTCCATAAGGCTTTGCTGCATGGCCTTAGGCAAGTAATTTATCTAATCCAGAGACAACTGCCTTCTCCCCTTAGAATTAGCTTAATTGTTTTCCTGAAGATATGCTCTGTTTTGTTTTGCTTATTTTTTTATATCAGAAAAGGCAGAATCTTGTGAAGGGGCTTAGAGCAGTTCATAGAAAAATGGAACTGAAAGACAATGATATGCTCCCATGAATTTCTGGAAAACCCCTCAGATACTGAAAAAAAAGAGGGGTGGGAGATTGAAAATGGCATTGGTGAGAAAAAAGGGTCAAGAGAGTTGACTGACTTCTGGGAATAAGAGCCATTTCATCAAGAAACTTATCCAGTTCATCCTCTAGCTCCATCTTGCCCTTCTGACTTCTTGCTGTTCACAAGCTCAAAGAATGTGGAAAGGAAACACAATTTGAGTCCCTCAAGCTGTTTCTATTTTAAACTAGTAGACACAACTCTATGAAAGTATTATTACAGGAACCCATGCCCTATTTGTTTGATTGTATCCCTGGGAAGCGGTGTAGTGGTTATTGTGTGATTGCATTGGGCTCCAGTCCCTATGGTTGGCCGTTCAAAACCACCAGTGACCCTGAAGGAGAAAGAGTGAACCTTTGTACTCTTGTAAACAGTTACAATCTCAGAAGTCCACGGGTGGGGTCACTGAGAGTCAGCATTGACTTGATGGCAGTGAGAGGATCCATTCCCAAAACATATGAAGGCTTCCTGGAAGGCAGAGAGCCACAGACTTCTTGGACCAGCGCTTCTCCAGGCCATGCCCTTAGGGGGATAGCAAAAAGAAAAACGATTTCAAGGTCACTGACAAACCTCTTCCAGGTGGAGACACTCAAAGTTCTAGAACACAAGAGACTGTGCTAGCTGGCTGCACACTGGGCACTGGAGACAGCAAGCCAGGCACCAATCCCAGTTTTCTGCCATTCCCAACCGTGACTTTGAGCAGGTGTGTAATCTCACTGACCCTGGATGTCCATTCTCTAAGAAATGGGCATACTAACCATACTACCCTCACAGGTTTACTCTTAGAATCAAACAAGAAAATGTTTTCTACTTAATTAGATGTAATTAATATGTAAATTCCCAATACAGTATGTTACTTGACACTCTGGGCATGTGGTTATTAGCACCTGTGACTGTGTGTTTAGTGGCACTAGTCAATATACACATACAAACACACACAGACACAAAGATTTCAGCATTTCTGTCATACCCTCCTCTTTCCACTGTCCTTTTTTCTCCAAATACAGATCTATTTACTAAAATAAATTGAAACGGGTAAAGAAAATGAGGCACAATTTATACTAGATATATCTGCAATTACTAACTCTGAATTAAACATATCCCTTCATGAATAATGAAGCTGAAAGAGGCCACAGGAAAAATGAGATAAGATCTTAAATCCATGTATTTTTAATTGCTTCATTATCTAAAATTTGCTATGAATAGCAGTGGATATAGTTTGCTGTTTAAAACACAAAAAAAGAAATAAGAATTTCCAGCCAAATCACAAAAGGCTATCAAAAATTAATTTTGTGTGCTGTGATCACTGAAAATGTAAGTGATTTTGAGGCAGACTGACATTAGAAAATGCCATTTATATGCTAATAATAAATGAGTTGTATTTTCTCATTTTGATGCAAAATAAATTTTATTTTCATTTTAACGAACTGTAATGAATTATAAGCACTTTCCTTTTATTGTGAGATAGGTATAAGTTTCAGATAGATAGCAGAAGGTTGGCAGATGATGGGCAAAGAGTGGAGAAGCAGTGGAATGGGATGGGTTTTGTCACAAAGATGGTGATGTTAGTGACGTGGAGAGTAGCTTCATGAAACTCACACACACACACACACACACACACACGATAGACCAACCAGAATACCATCTTCATGATTGGGTGTGGATTACTGTGTTTGGGGGGTTTCCATGGCTGGATTTCAGAGGTAGCTGTCCCACCCAGGTCTCCTGTCCTAGTCCATCTTAGTCTGGAGGGTCCCCTGAGGTCTCTTTAGCATCACAGCAACATGAAAGACTCCTCGGATAGACAGGTGGTAGCTGCGCACGGGCCAGGAATCACACCCTGCTCTCAAGCTTGAAAGTTAAGAGCTCTACCCTTTGACCATTTCCCCACCCTCGACTCATCCTCCAACCGGCTTTCTGAGGTGGGGCTGTGGTTCTCTGTGGGTTTCCAATTGGTGTGATTGAATAATGACTCCCACTGCTAACGATGGGCTGTAACTCTTAACCTCTGTGTCCCTGGTTATAAACTCCTTTGGACATGTGATCTGTGTTACATTAAGGTGCCCTGACTGGAGGGTGTATTTTGAGCCAAATTCTTTTGAGATCTTTAAAGAGAGGAAGCTAGTAAACAGGAGGGTTTGGGGTCAACACAATTCCCAGAAACAAGGAAATTGCCAGTGAAACAGAAAGAAGACTCTTCCTCCAGAGGCAACAGAGAGAAAACCTTCCCTTGGGGCGGGGACTCGAAATTCAAACTCCTGGCCTTCTCACAAGTTAGTGAGAAAATCAATTTCTATTTGTTACAAAGCACCGATGTGTCTTATTTCTGTGGTAGTATAACCCTAGGGGACTAAAAGGACGCAGGGGCTTCAAATAATCCCATTAGAGCCATATTCAAAAAAATGTAAGGGAGTCAACTGGTGCAGAGGTTGAGTGTTCAACTGTTAGCAGAAAGGTGGCTGGCTCCATCCCACCCACGGGCCATTCTGCAGGGGAAGATGAGGCCATCTGCTTTGTAGACATTCCACCACCACCCACTGCAGGGAAGCGGATTGTTACTCCACAGCCACCCTAGAATGCAGGGAGCTCGATGTGGTTTCAAATACTGTGTATCTCTATGGGCACAGACAATCTCATTTCCCAAGGAGTAGCCGGTGGATTTGAACCTTGCAGCCCAAAGCTTAACCAGCAAGACTCCTTTGATAAAGTCGATAGTCTTGGAGACTCTGGAGGCCCATTCCCTTCAGAATACACTCAACAGCCACATAGGAGAAGAGAACGGTCAGGTAAGCTGCTGTGTGGAATTAATCCTTCTCATCCTTCTCTGACATGGTGTGCTCGTCCCAGGCCAGAACGGTCTGTTGTTACATGGTCCCTGGCAGGCACATCTCTCTCAGAAGGAGATTTACTGAGAATAATAAAGTCTTTTCTTTATATAGAGTCTTGCAGTAGTTCAGTCGAGTCGCTAGATTTAGTAGCCCGTGGGTAATCCCTGCCGCAGCCTTCCAAATTGGCCTTCCAATCCCCATTTTACAGATGAGAAACTTGAAACCCAGACAGGGTTGGCGATTTTCCCCCAACTGCAGAAGCTGGGGGTTGAGATTTGAAGTCGGATCTGTTTAGGAGCTTGGTGGCGTGACATTTTACTGGCATTCAGTGTCCTCTCCTGCTGTGTAGAAAGGCTGGTGCTGTGTGTGCCACGGGACCCCATTCTCACTCAAATGGTCCAGACTGGATGGAGCAGCACTGGCCCCAAGTGTCTTCTGGACTGTCACCTATATGGATGCAGGGCTTCTTAAAAGGAAGAACTCAAGGGTGGGAATGCTTCCTCCTAGAGACAGTGCGGCTAATGCCTAGGGGGAGCTCCCAATCCGTCCTGCAGCTCCCCAGAAGAAAGTCTGGGAGAACAGCTTCTGTAGAGATGACAACCAAGAACACCTACAAGGGAGAAGCGCTACTCTAACATCTGCCATCAGTCTGAGTTGACAGCCAGCTTCATGGCAGCCAGCTTCATGGCAGCCAGCAGCAGCAGTGTGTAATCCAAAGAAATGAATTACTAATGGTAAGATTTCAGGCACTGATGGGGATTGAGGACAAGCAAACAAACAAATGTAAACTTCAGCCAGGACAGAAAAGGGGACATCTGGATGTTCTTGGCTATCACCTTGGCCTCAGAGATGTCAGGTGCATGCTGACACACACACCTGTGTCCTTGCTGGGTGTGAAGCCCAGTTATCTACTCAGCACTGCAGATATGGAAAGTGCATAATCTCTCTGCACTGCATTCAGACTTTGGTGAAAACCACTCAGAGCACCGCTGGGCAGAGGGACCATTGGCTTTGACTGGGGTCAGACATTGCTCTCTGATGTCTGACATCTTTGAAGCTGGAAGCCAAGTTTCCAAGCCCATCTCTGTCCTGCTGTCTCTGACTCTCAGACTCTGGGCTGCTTTGCCTGGTTTGGCTGTGGATGCTAATTCTCTTCACTCAGGGTTTCTTTGGGTGAAGGCTGGTGAATTATGAAGCAATAACTCACCCCTTCAGATCTAGTGGACCCAAGGCCACAGGCCAGCTCCCATTACACAGGAAGGTCTGAATTATTATCCTATAATTCACCCCCTGGAAGTGTCTTAATTCAATTACACCATGTCCCTGAATGACTATTAGAAGACAGACAGAAAGGATCCCAGATCTTTTTTTTTTTTTTTGTTACAATCCAAAGTCATTTTCAGAGCCAAAGAGTTCTCCCTTTAAACTCATTAGGAAGAAAATTAAATAGAAAGATGAAAGAAAGAGCCCTTTATCACTGTTACTGCTGCTCTAAGGGCAATTAATAGTGTTTAACCAATGGGAACATGGCCTGGATCCCAGTAATACAAATATTTCCTCTTTGACCAGGTCCTTTATGATTTCTCCTGTCCCTTTTGTCCCATATTACGTGGTTCCATTAGCAACTTGGAAATCAAACCTATGTGAAATCCTGCTGTGTCCTGCCTTCTGGCAGTGTGTGCCCTTCCTAAAATCCTGGGGGGTTGCACTCACCCCATGGACCTGTGAAACAAGGCCTGAAGATGTCCTTCCCAAAGGTCACCATCCCAAGAACCCTGTGGCATGCAGTACTGATTTGTTTTTTGTTGTTGTTGTTGTTTTTTGGGGGGGGGGCTGGCCAGAAAAGTACTTTACATCATAAAAAAGACAGTGTCATGACATGACTCACCACCTTCTCATTCAAGTTTTTCAAAGCAAAATGTCACTTTGATGACTAAGGTGTGCCCAACTGATGGCCTGTTAAGGGCCAAGAATTGAACATTCTAAGTGTGGTGTTTGGAAGAACATGAAAATGACCGTGTGCTGCTGGGAGAACAAACAGATTGGTATAGGAGGAAATGTGGCCAGAATGCTCCTGAGAAGGGAAGATGATGCACTTCATTCATCTCCTGGACCAGGGACTTCTAGAAGAACAAACGAGCCCACTCTGGAGGAAGCCCTCACCCTCTGCCCCTGATCAATCTGGACTCACAGCGACCCAGTGGGCCAGAGTGGAAGAGGCCCTGTGGGGTTCTGAAACTGTCCCTCTTTGGCGTTTGAGGAGGTGAAGTCGAAGACCGCGTGAGTTGGAGCCCAATGGACTGCAACTGACAACAAATATGCACGTGGAAAATGTCTTTTTTTCCCAACCTCAAAGATGGGAGTATTTCTCCCAACTCAGTGCGATGGAGAAAGGAGCACTGAAACTGGATTTGTAGACTCAGCCATGAAGGTGTAAGGCAAGAAGGTGGCTGCCGTGGCTTGGAACATTGATGGAAGAGGAAATCGTGCCCATGGAGAAAATTGAGACGACCAGGCTGGGCAGCCTTTGTACTGTCTAACAAGAGGTAATAAGAAACTCAAACTCCCTGCCCTAGAGTGGATTCCGAACATAGTGATCCCACAGGACAGATTAAAGCTATCCCTGCAGATTTCCCGACTTTAAATCCCCACAGGAATAGACTGAATAGGCCATCCTTCTCCTTTCACAGCAGGGGCTGGGCTTGAACAGTTGACCTTGTGATTAGCAGCTCAACACTGTAATCCATGACACCACCAGAGCTTCTTTGATAAGAGAGGCACTAAATTTCAGCCTAACATGCATGAAATTGGCCGAGCTCTCCCTCCCTCCTCTGAAGAGGGTATCTTTTGTACCCAGGATGCTGACGGACATGGAAATGAGGGGCCTTGTGGTGTTGACTTCATGAGGAGCTGTGTTGTGTACTTGGGGAGAATAACCCCCACTGAGGCCTAAGGATAGAGGTGAGCCTTCAGGGAGGAGTTATTATTTACTTATTTCTGAAAATTGCTGACCTTGTCCAGGGATTCGATGCACAAGCAGATTCTGCAGACCCAGCTCAGGGCTGCAGCATTGGCACTGCTGACAGTCTAGACTGGATATTTATTTCTTGAGGGGTGCGGGGGTGGGGTGCTCTCCTGCATACTGAAGGATGTTTATTAGATGCTAGTAGCCAGCCACGGCCCATCTGCCCAAATACAAGGGCAAAAATGTCTCCAGACATTGCCCAGTGTCCCTTAAGGGTAAGATCAGTAAGAACCACTGGTTTTGACTTGGTGCTTTTTAAGGCATTAGCTACTTTAACAAATGGAATCACCTCAATTGTCGTTGTTTGAGGCCATCAAGCCAGTCCAAGCCAGTTTCACAGAAGACCTTCTGTGAGATGGACTGGCATAGTGGCTGCACCAGTGGGGGTGCTTCTCACAAGGGTGCAGGCGTGGCAGTGTGTCATTCTGTCGTCCATACTGGAAGTGAAGAGGAAAGTCTTACTATAGACCTGGGACAAATTACTTTAGCCAAGTCATCTCTAAAGAAGTGCTAGGGCACCCATGTCTCCTAGGGCTGGTGTGGGTGTGAAATGACATGTGTAAGGGTTCAGGAAGAAGACCTCTCATGGCTGGGCCCCAGTCAGTGGGCTTGTCAGTGGAATGATGAACTGACTGTTCTGGATTGAATTGCTCCCCGCTACAGTAGCTGTTGTAAATCCTAACCCCTTTACCTGTGGTTATGATCCTATGTGGGAATGAGGTTTCTTTGTTATGTGCACGAGACTGTATTGGTGGAAATGAACTTGAAGCAATCCTTTCTGAGATGGTAAGAAGAGATAAGAAAGTCGGCAAGCGGTGAAGAAAGAAAAGAAAGGAGGGAAATGAAAGGTGCCCCGGCCCCACACAGCAGTAGTGCAGGCAAGACAGAGTCCACAGAACACCTTCCCTGAGTGCTAGCACCCTGAATTCAGATCTTTAGTCCTCTTTACTATGAGAAAATACATTTGCTTGTTAGAACAAGCTATTTAGAACAAGAATGTGCTATTTCCGTGACGCAGCACCAGGGTACTGAGACACAGGCTTCCCTCCCAGGAACGACATTTGACCATGTTGGATGAGGTGTGCACGTTGAGACTGGGCGGGAAGGAGAAGCAGATGGAAAAGCCCACATTTCCTGTACCTACACCTATTAAGAAAAGATGAGGGGTGGGGGATAGATTTTTTTAAAAATAAATCATCAAGGGTCCACGAGGAAGGGTGGTGGAAGGGAGAAATGAGGAGCTGATACCAAGAGCTCCAGTAGAAAGCAAATGTTTTGAAAATGATGATGGCAATGTATGTACAAATGTGCTTGACACAATGGATGGATGGATGGATGGACGGATGATGGATGGATGGATATAAGAACTGTAAGAGCCCCCAATAAAATGGTTTATTTTTTTTAATCATTAACTTGAGTTGGAGATCTAATTTTAGAGCACTCAGCAGGAGGGTAAATGGGAATGTATCTATCTTTCCTGAAATCTAGGGCAAAAACTCAGTTCCCTTTCAAAACAAAATAGGTCAACTACATGGAATTGTGTGGTCAGTCAAAGACCCCTTAAGTGTAGCTGTGAATGTGGAGAGAGCAAGAGGGGTCCAGATGGAACAGAAAGAGTTTTCTGTCCTGAGGACCTTACAGCCAAAGTTTCCTTGACTTGGTCCCTATTGGTCTTGTCTTCTCATGTACAATGACAATCATCAGATGGATGAACCTTCTGTTATTTATGTTGATGGTTTGGGGAGTTTTGTCAGTTGAACATCCTGTTAAGAAGTGAGGCTTTAAATCCCAGCTCTGCCAAGCACACTGAGTGACCTTGGACAAGTGACCTTTCATCCCACTGAACCTCAATGTCTTTGTCTGGAACATGAGGTTAGTGTTCCCTACAAGGATCGGTTTTCTTGAATAGAAGTGGCATCACATGTGTAAAGTGATACCACATGCCCATTGACCCCATGTCTACTCATGGCAACCCTACAGGCTTGTGACAGAACAGGACGGCCTCACCAGTCTTTAGTCTTTATGGAAACAGACTGATTTATCTTTCTTTCTCCTGGGGAGCACCTGGTGGGTTCAGACTGTTGGCCTTTCGGCTAGCAACAAAGTACTTAACCACTATGCCACCAATGTTCCTTGGAAGACACATAGCAAGTGCTAAAAAAATTGTTTAGAAAAATGTTAAGACATGACTAATAGTCATTGCAGTCATAGCAGTAGCAGCCGCTGCAATAATAGTAGGAGTACCAGTAGTAGTTGTGCCAATAATAGGCGCGATTTTAGTAACAGTGATGGCTGTAGTCGAGGCAGCGCGATTTTCCACTCGATTCCTCTGGGGTAATTCTCATGAGTCTCTAGCATGTGAGACCATCTTGGGACTCCTTGATAACTTTCTAAGTAATTTGGCACATAATAGGAGCTCCATTTGACTAAATGAGCATCATTTTAATGATTTAATGACTACAACTAAGCATCGCAATAAGTAAGTCACAAAGAAGTCTGCCTCATTGCCCTCTGGTATTGGATTGGGCTGATTTAAAAGAAGAAGAAGGTGTTGGGCTGTTTAGAAAAAAAGTCCCTCTATGGGCTGGTAGTTCATTGTCAAGTCTGTCCTGAGCACAGAACCAGCTCATCATTTAAAGGTTGGCAAAGGTCTTGGCAACAATCTGCATGCTAGTGTAGCCCAAGTCCTAGAAAGACGGACGTAAAAAATGTTAAAAAGAGAGACAGACGTGCTGGCTTCTTGAGCCAGAAGCCCTGGTGGGCAGAGAGCTGCAAACTCTATTCATAAGCATAGCCACTTTGAGGAAAAGCCAGAAAACTCAAAAAATCAAAATTCACCGCCTTCAACTCAATGCCGACTCATAGCCACCCCCTGGGGGGGGGTGTTAAGAGACATTAACTCTTTTGAGAAGTAGAAAGCCCAGTCTCTCTCCTGTGGAACCTTGGGTGATTTTGAACTGCCAAGCAGGAGGCTCAGAGCCCAACTCACAACCACTACACCTCCAGGGCTGATTCCAAATAATTTGCTCTCCCCATTGATTACTGGCCAAAATTTCTAGGGAAATTTTCCTTTGAAAGGACATCGGTTGTTTAAAAAAAGAAGTTTGTCTGTATTTTCCTGTAGGTTTAGGGCTACCTGTTTGAAGACAGAACACCAGGGGGCTGCAAGCTGACCTTCCATTGGAAATCACTTTCAGTAGGAAAATCATGTGACCTGAGACCCAAACCTATTTATGAGCCTGTGTTTCACGGGAAGAATAAAGTCAGCTAGACTCATTTCAGAGATACAACTGTTTCTGGTATTAAAGCAGCCAGCTGCTAGCCAAAAGGGGTGTGTGTGTGTGTGTGTGTGTGTGTGTGTGTGTGTGTGTGTGATATAATGCTCAGGTGGCCAAGAGCTTTCCGTCAATAGTCAGTCATTTTTATTTATTTATTTTATTTTAACCAGAACGCAAGGGAAGAGAGGGGCTTTGGAGTGCTCTGTAATACCTTGACCTGTTCCGGACACATACTGGTTCTCAAGAGCTCCACCTGTCTGCCTTGATCAGAAGCCATTTTACCTGCAGGTTTTCTACTTTCCTCTGGGAACAGTCAGCCCAGGGGAACCTCAGGTCCTGCAGCGCACATGGAGCTGCCTGCCTGCCTCAAATGCTCACCGTAACTCTCCTGCTGTCTTGAGCTTCTTGTCACTCTGACCCTGAATCCCTGAATGCAGCAAGAACAGGGGGGCATCTCTGAGCTCTGTGTCTTGCCTATTTCACAATAGTCCCTGCCTGATGATTTCATACTTGATAATCCACTGGGATTTGACCTCCATGACTACCTAACTTTTAAGTGTTTCCTCAGTACTTATTCATGTTCTTCCTTCCAGCTGGACTGTTGATCAAAGTACCTTCCATTCATCCCTGCTCCACTGAGCCTGCATGCCGAAGGTGCAGGATCATAGCCCTAACTTCTGAACAGCAGTCGTGGGTGCCAGGAGACAGTAGAAAAAGTTATTGAAATCTCTGAGAGAAAACGACAAGCTTGGCCACATATTCAAGGGTTGAAAATCTCTATCTTCTCTGGTCTCTTTCTTTAGAAGCTACTAGATAGATCTACTCCACCAAAGGAAACAATAAATAAAGAGGAATGTAGTAGTTAGGGATTCCTGGCTAGGAGTGGAGTTAAACCTGTTGGTCAAATCACAACTTTATGACACCTCTTTGATGTCATAAATCCCTTGCATAATAGCAAGGCAAACAGAAATCATCTCCATGCTGCTTTGCCTTCCTGCTTGCTGGGACTCTGCTGTGGAACCTGAGAACAGCTGACACCCTGTCATGTTTCCACCAATTTGGGATCCACACAACTCTGCATCCAGTGGCCCATGCTTTTTCTACTTCCTGCCTGCAGCCTGCTTTTATCCCCTCTTATCCTCACAGACTGGAGTCAGAGGAGTGTGATTGAGGGTATTACTATCCCTAGTGGCTAAGTCCAGACACACCTGTGACATTGACCTGTGAAGGTTAAGGCTGACCTTCACCTGAGTCAAGGTGGCCATAATCTGTGCATGTTCATTTCTGGATTCTCCCATAGGTGTCCAATGTGTACCTGATTCCTTTCTGACGCCTTTATTGTGGCGTGGCCTGCTCATGTTCATTTAGGGGAGTCAGCCTCCTTTATCCCTAATTTGTCTACCTGTCACTAGGGTACAAGCTGTGTGTGTGTGGGGGGGGGGGGGGGTGGTGCTTGCACGTGGACTTCTTTTTTTTTTAACTGGGTTAGTTTTTTGGGTTTTTTTAGTTTTTAATCATTTTATTGGGAATTCTTACAGATATCATAGCATTCTATAGTTGAATCACATCAAACAGTATTGTGCAATTGCTACCACAATCAGTTTCAAATATTTTGTTTCTTCTTGAACTCCTTGATATCAGCTCCCCTTTACCCCCACCCCCCTTCCCCACCCTCCATCCCAGAAATCCTTATTTTTACTGTATAATATATATTTTTTTTCTTTTTGCTATATCATATACAATATGATGTATCCATTCACATACAATTCTGTTGTTTGATTTCCATTGAGTGGGATTATATAGTCACCAATGCTAATAGATCCCTATTCCCCCCTTTCCCCTCTCTCTTCTCAGACTCTCAGGGAACCATAACTACTTTTTAATATAAAGCTTTTTCTCATATGCAGAGGTATGTCACTGGATTTATTTCTTTAAATAACCCATTCTAACACTAGAAGAAACAGGATCTGGAGAACCCAAATTGACAGAAGAGAGTTGGTAAATTCCATGAACACAGAGAATAGCAGGCTTACACTCACCCATCCACCAGAACTGGTCAAGAAGATGTCATCTGGAACTTAAAGAAATGTTCGAGACTGTGCATGTTTGAAAAATTGTGATAGCTATTGGACAGAGCGGTTGTGTAAACAAACCAAAATGAGTCCTTGTCCAGTATGAACATGAATAAAATCTCTGGACACTGGTCTTTGGAAAAGAGAAAGTAGTTGTATTGCAAAATACCAACAAGAAACCAAGAGTCAATTCCTTAGATCTGACTCCCCAAATATCTGGGGTTCTTCAGATTGATAGGAAAATGGAGTAGAAGGCTGTATGTGCTCATAGACAGGAACTAGATGGGACTAGAAATTTGTTGAACTCAGATATACTTCAATTTACAGGTCCATGCAATATTTAATTCACCACACAGGCATAAAGGAAGTACCCTAGGCTTTGTGCACTTAGAAATCAGGGGGATTTGTTGGGGTTAATAAATTGGCTCTGTTGGCTTAAAAACTCTTCATATGTATGGGGGACCTGTCTAGCAGAGTCTGGTTTGGACTAGTAAATTTCTGAGTGTAGCTGCTGGTGTCTTAAAAAAAAAGTTGCCTACTGTAATAAATCCACAAAGATTAGGGTAACATTAACCCTAGATGTGGCAGTTTTAGTTGGAGAATTAAAAAAACAAAGTCAACATATAGAAAAAGTTAATTATCATGAATTAAGATTATTAACTTGGAAATAGAGAGTTATCCCTGACCAATTGTTACATAGTCATAATACTGGCTATTAAAAATGAGACATTATTATTGACTTAGCCCAAATGCTTGCTATTATTATGTCATGACAGAGGTCAGGAAGAGAAATTGAGGTGACTGACTTAATAAAGAGAATTTAAATCATCACCTGTCATAATCAGAAACCAAGAATTAATTTCTACAAATCATAACTCAGGTATTATTGGTATAAGCATATTATATAAACTCCAAGAAGAAGCTGAAAAGTAGACTCTGACAAGTCCCGGTGATGTGGTGCATTAAGGAATGATTTGATAACCACAAGGTTGGTAGTTTATACCCTGTGGAAGGTCCACCCTATCCTATAGGACTGCTATGCATTGGAACCACTGCAGTGGCAGTGAGTCTGTTTTTTCAGGGATTTTGGACAATGGAACACACATACATATATTGTCATTGCATCATCTCTTTTCAACTTGAGGATAGTCAGCGTGAAGGGGTAGAGTCTGGCCTGTCAATTAGGACACAACCTGATGATGCCTCCTTGTGGACAGGACTGCTCATGAGGATTCCAGAAACTTCCCTCTTTCTCCCAGGAGGTGGGCCACACACACTCTCTCTACTTCACCTTCCTGTTGACAGGCCATGTGGAACCAAACACACTGCTGGTTCCAGAGCTCCGAGATGCGTCCACCACCATTGGATCCACAAGACTTTACACTCCCAGGTCTGTAATCTTCCTGCAGCCTGCGTTATTGCATGTGATTGCATGAGTCTGAAAAGTGATCTATGGGTGTGTTAGTCTGGGTAAATTAGAAAAGCAAATCCACAGAAATTCACATGTATATAAGAGAGCATTTTATATAAGGGGCAAGTGTACAATAAAAAAGCATCCCAACCCAGTGCTGTCTAAGCCCAGAAGTCCAACACTAGTCCATATGTTCAACACCAATCTACAAAGTCCTCCTCAGTCACACAAAATACACGCCATGACACCGGCTGCAGGAGGAAAGCTGAATCAGTGGACATGTCAGCATCTCAGCATCTCAGCGCTGGCTGGGATCTCCATGGGGCTGCTCCAGCACCCAGGGCTGCATCAGAATAGGTCCATATGGCTTCTCCTCAGGGATGTCTTGCAGGAAATGAGTCTTGCCAACTGAAGCAGGGAACTAGCTAAGGCAGCTGCACCCTGGTCTGACCATCAAAGAACAAGAGACTGGAGAACTAAAAAGGCAAAACTCACTGAGTCATTTATTTCTCTATCCTTCAGTTACTCCCTCATCTGTTTATCTACCAGGTTGGCACATGAAACTTTAGCTATTTCAATGGGCTAATATTGGACTTATGGACTTGATCTGGACTGGACTGGGATGTTTTCTTAATACACAATTACTTTTTGGGGCTGAGCCCCGGTGGCGTAGTGGTTGAGTATGGGACTGTGGCCCACGGGCTCGGCGGTTCAAATCCAATAGCGGTTCTCCAGGAGCAGACTGAGTAGCTCCCATGACCACCAGAAGGCAGTGATGCCCCCCAAAAATAAGAAAATATACAATTACTTTTTGATATAAAGCTCTTTCTTATACACTTATTAATGCCTCTGTATTTGTTTCTCTAGTCAACCTGGTCTGACACAACATGGAAATCACAAAATTGGGCCTCCAGAGAGTGCCCACTCTCCCTCATTAATTTCTTATTTATTTTCTGTTTACTTTTAACAGTCTTTCTGACATACAATTCACACATCAGACATTTCCATAGTTCAGGCACATCTATAAGAGGCGTGTGACCATCACCACAATCAGTTCCAGGATATTTATTATCTCCCCCATTTCCCACCAACCTCCCCTGCCATGTCCCTTTGAGTCAATAAATTCAGTTGTTATCTCTATAGGTTTACCAAATCATATTACATTTCATATTACAGAAAAACACGCAGCATTGAGATAAAATATAAACAGCTCAACAACAATGAGAATAAACACAGAAAAACTTCAATTGAAAACAAAGCACAAAATATTAAAAGGTGAGGTGATTTTGTATTGGATCAAGAGGGAGATCCATGACAGGGTGTCACATTTTGACCTACCTACAATTGCAGTAATCCACTTTACAATGTACTCTGTCTGATGACAAAAACTTTCTCTTCTCTGGTTCATAATCAGAGGGGGTTTACCAGAAGCTTAATTCACATAAGAGACCCTGAGAATGGGTTTTGGGCTTTCACTGTCATCCAGTTTTCTGCAAATAAGGTGTCCAGAATTTAGCTCAAATACCCTCCTCCAGTCATGGATTTTAATGTTGGATCACACAGTCAGGTGTGCTTCTTCTGTGTGGACTTAGCTAACATGTCTCACTTAGATGAGATAAGTCTTTAAGGCCCCAGGATGTAGAAGGGACATGTCTTTAATGTGATTAATTCTGAGAGCTGAGCACCATCTGCTTTCTTCACCACACTTTTCCAAATCACCCATCTTTTCAGTGATCATTTTATAGGGGTAGGCATTGAGCAGGACCATGTCATAAGCACTAAATGTTCCTAAATTCGGCTATAATTAAGTGTGAGCTCAAAAATCCATTCATATATCTATGGTTTATATATGCCCACAGTTCACTTTAAAGGCATCATTATTTTGTTGAAGGACATAAATTGTCCCCGTGGGACATATGGTTGTTCTATTGATTATTATCATTAATTTAACTAATGGTATAGAATTTAAAATACTGTGCAGGAAAAGAAAGTATGCATGTATTAAACAACTATTTAGACCAAAATATATGGATTGTTGATTTGTACAGATCAACTATTTTGGTGACTGGACATTATTTACACTGACAATGAGGGTTGGAGATAGAAGGAAGCTTTCAATACTGCTCATTCACAAAAGCGGAACTGAATTATACATACACATAAGCTTTTTAAGATTGAAAAATATTTAACTATATGCATCATTACTTTGATAAAAGGAAGAAAATAAAGCAATCTATTATAGAAAACATTGACAACGTACAAAAAATAAGGAATGAAATACAGAGGGTTTTCAATCTCACAATTCGGAGATAGCGACTATTCACATTTATTTTTCTGAATTTCCTTGTGAACTTTAAAAGACTTGATGACTATAAAATATTATGGCTTTGTCATTTTATATATTTCATCTAATGTGTCCTGAGAATGTTCTTTGGCTATTAAAACTGCTTAAGCCATTATTTCAACAGCTGCATAATAGTTCATGAAGTAGATTTACCACAATTTACCCAATTGGTCCCATATAATTGGGCATTTAGGCTTTGCCCGCTTTTTTCACTTTTAGTGTTTAGAAATGCCATGATGAACATTTTTGTACATAAACCTCTTTTCTCATATCTGATTATTTCCTTAAAAGTGAAATGACTGGCTCAACAATGAGGACAACCAAAATATTTAATGAGGAAAAGGCAGTAAAAATGTATTATGAACTTTTTAAAACCTTGCATAATTGTTACAGATTTGTTAAACACTACATTTAAAGCATCTTCCTTAAGATGTTCTTTACCCAGAAGGCAAGTCACATCTGCTGACTTTTAGGCAAAATGACTCAGCTGCATTTGGAAAGGAATGCTTATTTAGACAATGACTTCTGCATGGAGAGATTATGGAGAGCTGTTAACATCATTAAATGGTCTCCCTGGGGCATCCCTGACTTTCTTTCTTTTAGATTATCCTCAGAGAGGTTTGAAGACTTGTCTAAATTTAGAGGTCCAGCTGACACTGTGGCCCTGGACATCTTCCTGTCATTTGATAGGGCAAGTGAGTAAATACTTAATTCTTTGAAAGCCCTGTGTGGTTATCGACATTTAAAGATGAATCAATGAAGTAGACATTTCACAGTTAGTCAAAGCGTTCCCAGAGCCCTGATGTGATAAGTGGGTTTATTGTGCCAACTCAGCCAATGGGAACATGTAGCCAGAGTTTGGTCCGGTTGCAGCTTAATTGGAGGACTGCAGGGTACCAGCCACCACTATCACACGGGTCCAAGGGGCAGTTGTTTAAATGAGGGGTACATTAAAGAGACGTCAGAAAAGATAAGGCATGCAATGCTCCCCTTCAGGACTGCCATGACTTCAGGAACCTGGTCCTTGATATTACTCCCAATCAAAGCTTATATATATATTTCCCACCAATGTGTATGTGTGTGTCAGGGGGGCGGGACATGCAAGCCCCCTAATTAAAGGTAACCACATATATAACACAGTGGGCTATATCCTAACCCTAAAGATCCCTGAGGGTGTTAGAGGAGTAAACTAACACCAATTCTCAGGGCTAAGGGAGAATGGCTATCTTCAGAGTCTAGAGCAGCGGTTCTCAACCTGTGGGTTGTGACCCCTTTGGGGGTCAAGTGATTCTTTCACAGGGGTCACCCGATTCATAACAGGAGCAAAATGACAGTGATGAAGTAGCAACGAAAATAATTTTATGGTTGGGAGGGGGGGCTCACCACAACATGAGGAACCATATGAAAGGGTTGTGGCATTCGGAAGGTGGAGAACTTCTGGCCTAGAGAGCAATTACACGTCTGTCTCTGTAGTTCAGCCACAGGCTACATAGCTTGTAAGAGATAACTTTAAGGTAGCACTATTTGGGGAGGATATAGTGGGGAACAATATTAGTTATGAGAATGTGATTGGGACTCACAAGGGTTAAGGTCTCCCTCCATCTCAGAAACCCAGTCTACTAGGCTTGTTAATAATGAGAATAAAGGATTCACCCATATACACTCTCTTCCCATTCTTTGGTCCACAGAAGATGACCAAAATAAACAAGACAGCCGACATCCCATCTTCCTCTTGCTTCCTGGTGATTGGACCTGTGTGCTGCTGCTTTAGCTACTCCTCTAACCTGTGCGCTACACTGTCTGTGGGCCAAGCCAACCTGTGGATCATGACGCTAGAGTTTAAGGATCCTTGGAGAGCTGCTTCACCATGCTTCTGGGGCGTACTTTGCTGCAACATGAGGCTGGTGGATCTGGTCACCATGCTTGAGTTCCAGATCCCATCAGGGCCTGCTTCACTAAGCTCCAGAGCTACTGATGGTTGCTGATCCAGTCTGTTGGCTACGGGCAGACTCTGATTGTCTTGCCCTGCCTGAGGAAAAACTCTGCTGTCTGCTTCCTTGACCTTGGACCCCGTGGCCCACATGAGCTGAAAGACTTCCAGTATATCTACCAGTTCACGAATGTGAGTTGAACTGATATCTAATTAGCTGTCATATTCCTTCTTGATGCATACATATTCATAAATGGCCAGGCCTTGTTTCGCTAGAGAACCCTGCCTAACACACCTGGAGCAGTAAGTACTTGGCTATCTGAAAGGAAAATGGAGTCACTGACAATATTAATATCTATGATTTCATCCAATAGAAAGTCAAAGAAGAACTTGATCCTTCTGTGGATGGTAGACTAGAAGGTTTTAATATGGAAGTGAGAAAAGTACATCACTTTTTCTGTCTGTTTATAAAATAGTCTCAAATGCTTTCCTTGTTTAAAGGTCTGTAAATATTGTGTGGTTCTTATTTGCTGTTAGTTGCTATTGAGCTGACCACTGGCTGTCATGGCGACTCTGGGTCTAGTGGGGACCACTGCTGTGACTCAAAGGGATTGAGTTCACTGGCTGGTTTTTTGGAGGCAGATTGCCAGTGTTTTCTTCCTAGGTCTTCTCAGTCTGGACCCCCACTGAAACCCCTCCATCATCACAGCAACATGTAAGATTCCGTTGGCTGCAAGTGGAGTATATTGATGAAGAGTCTAACCCAGGTCTTGTCCGGGAAGTCAATCATCCCAAGACTGCAATGGTGAGCAAAGACAGAATTTTATTCAGCTTATGAGGCAAAGAGGAAAGATGGGAAATGGACTGAGACACCACAAAGTGTTGTCTGATCAAATTCAAAAAGCCACATACAACGTGCTCTTTTTTATACAGCGTTGGTAGTGGATTGATTCTTACAGCAGATGAGATAAGCACACACAGTAACTTCAGCAATAATCTCCGTTAAAAACTATGATAAAGACAGTCAAGAGGGGGTCTTTGATTCATCCATTGGGCCAGAAGAGGGAGGCCCAAGCAAATGGCTCTCATCTATTTCCCTGTAAGAGGGAACAGCCTATGTCTACTCTTATCCTTTGTGAATATGTCCCTTTCAGTGTATGTGTTCCTCCTTCATCCATCTTTCCCATAAGTAATATCCTCCTCCCTACCTTTCTGGAAATTACCTTTCAAGGAAATTACTGCCTTTCCCTGTCTCCTTGGAAGTTGGCAGCTTGTTGGCAGCTTGGCAGAAGTGAATTTGGGGTACTCAGGATGGCATTTGAATGTTTTAGGCTTAGGATGAAACCAAAGTTCATTCAGGGGTGCCTGTGCTTTGAGACACTAACTCATTCTGTAGCATGGAAGGTGAGAATTCCACTACTGACCACCAGAGCCCCTTTATCATGGATGGAGTAAGCCTGATTTATCTTCTCGTCTCCCTTCTCTCTTGCTGGGAGTCATCCTCAGTGGTGTACACCTTCCAGTCCTAGTACAGATTTGGAAATGTGACTTATTTCAACCAATTGAATGAGAATAAATATCACTGTGAATTCAGGGCCAAGGACCTAGAGGTAGCCTGGGTTTCTGATGACCCTCTTGCACTTTTGTGGTCTCCCATGAATGTGTGTAAATCCAGTTCCCCGAGTTCAGCCTGAAATCCAGTTGCCCCAGCCAACCCATGAGCCCAGATACATAGAGTAAAAATAACATAGACTAACTACAAGTTACTGCAAACCACTGAGATTCTGAACTTGTCAAGTAATGTCAAGGTGAAAACACCAATGAATACATCTTGCATGAGTTTCAGGAAGCCCCCAAATTCTCTGAGTTAGGGCCACCCTCAAGTGCTTATTGTTATTGCTACACTAAGGAGTGATAATGACTTGTTAAATTATTAACCACCTAATAATTAGCAGAGCACATTATGGCATGCATTGACTCCTTACAGTAGAAAGCAAACTTCACAATGGTAATATGAGTCTGACAAGGTTGATTTATAAACAAGTAAAATCTATTAATAAAACATTACTTCTCCTCCACCCCAGCCTCCACCCCCTGAGACACACACACACACACACACACACACACACACACACTTCAGTGAACAGTGAAACAAGTGTTATGGATAACATGCTTAGAAAAGCATTGCCAGTTGGGAAGGACAAAAAGACTGGCATTGATCAGGTTAGAGACTTAGCCTTTCCTTGGTGGCCATTTCTTACCGTGCTCTGTATTCAGTGAGGAATCTGACACACCAATGTTATTTGAAAAGCAAACCTGGCATTTCCAAGGGAAATCCTTCTGTCTGGCATCCCAGGGCTCACTTCTGTGACCACACAAAAGTCTCAGTCAACAGCTCAATATATATTTCAAATTTAATTTGTCTTCCTAGACTGTCCACTGTTGGCCATCACGGGATTGACACTGGGCTCACCACTTATGGTCCTGACCCACCTTTAAAGGCCCGAATTCATCTCCACCAGGCCAAGCCTTGATGGTGGTGATGGGGAGAGTAAGTCTAATTGTACTGGTATTTGAACTTTTGTGGCAATTTTGCTCCATATTTCTCTTTTACATTGCCACTCAAACTAAGCCACTTGCGGGGGGATGGGCCTGAACTTTTAAAAGATGCAATTTTCCTTTATCTGCCACATCCACACTGACTATAATAGAGCCTCATTCTCTACTCAGAAGTCTCAGAGTCTGTGCTTGCAAAGTCTTTGTGTGGCACCCCCGAAAGGGGCTCAGAGGAAATGCTGAGCCTCAGGCCTCCTCTCTCTCTGGGATTTCCCTATTTGTCCCTGGGGAATCCCTGAATTGACCACTTCTATTGCCACCCAAGGTGGACGTGCCTAGAAAAGACAGTGTCTGAGAATGTAAAAGACCTCCCAAGACAAAAGAGAAGGGAGAAGACTTCACAGGGTCAGCAGCTCCAAAGCACCAGCCACTCCTGTCAAGAGTTACAGTCTCAGAAACCCTCCTCTGGCAATTCTCCTCTGTCCTACAGGGAATGTGGGAGGATGCATAGACTGGAGGGCCATGAGTGAGTTTGGTCAGTCTTGCAATATTTCTCCTTCTCCTCCTCCCTCTCCTCCCCTTTCATTTTAAGTTGTTCTAGTTCGTGTGTGTATGTGTGTGTGTGTGTTTGAAAATTTCTTGTATGGTATGCCATATGGACCCTCTTTCATGTGGAAATCCAATTTTCCCAGCACCATTTGTTGAAGCGTCTCTTCTTTCCCCATAGACATCTCAACTTTGTCAAAAATCCAACTCAGATGTATAGATGGATTTCTGGACTCTTGATTCCTTTCCCCCGACCTTTGTTGATAGTCCATATAAAGTTGAGAACGTCTCCAATTCTGTAAAAAAGTTGTTGGAATTTTGATCAGGTGAAGTTGCTATTTATACTTTTCTTACTTTCTAAGAGGATTGTTTGTTTTCTTGTTATTAGACTTGAGGAACTTTTAATATACTCTGAATATAAATTCTTTAGCAAACACATGTTTTACAAATACTTTCTCATCCTCTACGCCTTCTCCTTTAGCCATGGTATTTGCAGTAGCCCATACCTGTAAACCTTAAAAAAATAAAAATAAAAAACCCCTCAAAACTCTCCCTGCCCTCAAGTTATTGTTGATGCATAGAATCCTCCTGTGGGTTTCTGAGACTGTAACTGTTTACAGCAGTAAATAGCCCAGTCTTTCTTTGGATCTGCTGCTGGTTTTGAACTGCTGCCCGTAGGGGTTGCAGTCCAATGCTTAACCACCACATCACCAGCGCTCCATTGGAAACTGTAGGAGAGTGAACAAACAAAACTGTTACATCTATCAATCATACTCATCTCTGTTGTGGTTGCCGCCATCAAGTCGGTTTCAACCGAGAGCCAATCTATGGACAGCAGAATGAAATACTGTTCTTACGTCCATTTAAGCCCATTGCTGCATCCACTGGGCGAACCCATCTTGTTAAGGGTCTCTCTCTTTTTGCTCCACTTCTGCTCTTGCCTGACAACATGGCCAAAGCACCTGAGGCAAAGTCTTGCCCCCCTGCCTTCTGACTGCCCTCGTTCCAAGAGAGATTTGCTTGCCCTTTTGGTGGCCAGGATACGTTCAATATTCTTTGCAGGCGCTTTAACTCGAATGTGTCCGCTCCTCTTTGCTCTTCCTTATCCAATGTCTGACTGTCACACGTGCGAGGCAAGTGGAAATGCCAGGGCTCGGGTCGGGAACAGCTTAACCTTCAAGGTGACCTCCTTGCTTCCCAACCCTTTAAAGAGATCTCGTGAAGGAGATTTAACCAGTCCACTACAGCCTTTGGTCACTTGACTGTTGCTTCCACTTGACTGTTGAGCACCAGTCCCGAATCCAAGCAAGACAAAATCCTCGACAGCTTCAACCTTGTCTCCATTG
This sequence comes from Nesogale talazaci, assembly GCA_004026705.1. Lineage (NCBI taxonomy): Eukaryota > Metazoa > Chordata > Mammalia > Afrosoricida > Tenrecidae > Nesogale > Nesogale talazaci. The sequence goes on from PVJH01008414.1 coordinate 50,976, forward strand.
ATCGTGATGTTCTCTGTGGGTCCAGCTGTGAGGAGTGCGACCTTTACCTTGAGACATACTCCCAAGTGAAGGCTGCAAAGCCTTGGTCTTCAGCAGCAAGTGCCGCAAGACTTCCTCACTTTCAGCTGGGAAGGTTGTGTTATTTGCATATGGAAGCTTGCTAATAAGCCTCCCTCCAATCCTGATGCTGCATCCTTCTTCATTTAACCCAGCTTCTCTGATTACTTGCTCACTTAGTTATCTGGGGCAGCTATAAAAAGAAGACCACATGGGTATGGTTTAAAAAAAAAAAAACATATGTATCTTCTCACGGTTTAAGAAATGAAAAGTCCAAATTCTAGAAAAAGTTTTTCTCTCTTGGTCCTTGCCTACTTTCAGCATGTACGGGTTGGCATTCCTGGGAGAATGCCATGCAATTTGGTATCTATCTTCCCGCAGATCTAGGAGGTTCTTAGCATGGGATGCCCCGGTCTTTATGTCTTCCCCTTCCAGTTCTTCAGTCTTGATGGTACTGAGCTCCCTCCCCCTCTCTCTTGATTTACTTCTCTGTCCTTTAGCTCTTCTAAGAAAATACCACGGCTTGGTTGGAGAACAGCTGAGGCTTCAAAGTAACCTTGCTTATCACCACTGTAAAGCCCTGTGACCTGAGTAAGGGTATTGCATCCCACTCTGATATGTCTCGTTGAAATAGCATACATAGCCTAATCCTCATTAACATAACCCTATCCTGCTTTGTGAACACATAACCACTGGCTTTGAGTAAATTCTGACTCATTGTGACACTGTTTAGCAGTGGTTCTCAACCTATGCATCCAGACCCCTTTGGGGGGATCTAGCGACCCTTTCACAGGGGTTGCTTGATTCACAGCAGCTGCAAAATGACAGTTATGAAGTAGCAGCAAAAATAATTTTATGGTTGAAGGGGTCTCCACATCAGGAACTATATTAAAGCTTTGCACCCTTGGGAAGATTGAGAACCACTGTTATCTAGGGCTTTGGATGCTTTATAGGAGCAGATAGCCTCATCTTCTCCTGTGGTGTAGCTAGTAGTTTTGAACTACTAGCCTTGCAGCTACAATTTAACCAACAGTTCCTTCGTTAACACTTAGAGGTCAGGATTTATAGCACATAACAGATGGAGGGTAATTACATTCAATTGTACTGCGACATAGCTGCCGAACCACTAAGAATCACAGTCTATTCAAGTTGACATCTATTTAGGGGGACACAGTGAATTGTATCCCTGATACCATTTAATTGAATACTAAAACACCAAACACAATCCACCGCCATGGACTCTATTCAAATGCATAGTGACATAGAGAGGAGAATTGTCCCATAGGGTTGTGACCTCTGAAGAAGCACATGTTATATCTTGTTTCCATGAAGCGACTGGTGGGCTCAAATAAATTACTTCTTGGTTAGGGGCCAAATGCATAAATGCTATCTTATCAGAACTCTTTTTAATGGAATAGAGTATTGGTTTGATATAAAAAGGAATGAGCTATTGGTACACCCAACAACATGAACTACTTTCAAATTAGTGAGATGTGTTCAAGAAACCAGCTCCAGTCAAATGGAGCTATACCGTATGACTTCATTTATATAAGAATCTTGAAAACACAAGTTAACCTGGAATAATATCCCAAGCAGACCAGCCATTGCATGGAAATAGAGTGTGGGAGGGTTCAAAGAAGTCTTCAGGGACCACCGTCATGTGTTCACTGCCTTGACTATGGGGAGGGTGTCGTGGTTTTAGACATATGTCATAGTGACTGCAACCATTGGCTCAAACCTAAGAAAAGGTGAGGGTGGCATGGGATTGGGCCATGTTTTATTCTGCTGCACTTAGTGTCTCTGTGAGTCAAAACTCAATCATTGGTGCTTAACAACAAATATAGTGAATTGTACACTTTAAATATGTGCGTTTTTATGTGCCAATTATACTTCATCAAACCTGATTTTTAAAAAGCGACTTGAAATGCTTGCTAATTAAATGCAACATATGGGCCCCCTATAATCTAAACTCCAGTGAATCAATTACTTTTAAAGCATCAGGGATGGTGACTAGATGTTAAGTAATATTAAAGAAGCGTCCTGATATTTTTCAGGTGCTTTCATGGTATTTCGGCGCGATGTTTTAAGTCTTTCCTACTCAGAGAGGTATACGGAAGTATTAGCTGGTGGAATGACATGATGTCTGGGGCTTGCTTTAGAGCAGTGGTTCTCAACCTTTCTAGAGCCGCAACCCTTTTACACAGTTCCTCATGTGATGGTGACTCCAAAAAACATAACATTATTTTCATTGCTACTTCATCACTGTAGTTATGCTACTGTTATGAATTGGGTGACCCCTGTGAAAGGGTCACTTGACTCCCAAAGGGGTCTCAACCCACAGGTTGAGAACCACTGCTTTAGAAGATTCCAGGCAGGATGGGAATTGGGGAAGTGGGAGCAGAGATTAAGCCAAATTGGCCATGTGTTGTAGGATGGTGGACACAAGTCAGCCAAACCCACCCAGGCCATGGAATCGAGTCCCATTTGAGGATGACCTTGAATGTGCAGAGTAGAACTGCAGCAGGTGGACAAGGCTTCCTTCCCAGCAACCTCAGTGGGGGCAGTTGACCAGCTAACCTCTAGCTATCCATTGGGCACCACTGGCACCACCCAGGGATTCATCAGATTAGGCTCTTGACTTTTGTCTATTTTCCTAAATGCCTGGTAAAAAAAACATTTTAATGTTCTTTTTTTTAATATAGATTTTATTGGGGACTCTTATAGCTCTTATAACATTTAATACATTATTTGTATTAAGCATATTTGTACACATGTTGCCATATTCATTTCCAAATATTTTCTACTTGAGCCCTTGGTATAAGCTCCTCTTTCCCCCTTTCCGCTAGTTCTTTTTTTAAATTCCAGCTCCCCATATTTCCCCTCCCCCCATGAACCCCGAATAATTTACAAATGTGCTGAAAAGAATGATATAAGAAAGCATGTTTGCTGTTTTACAAGATCGCTGTTAATCACCCGCCTTAGGAGAGTGTGAGAGAGGGATTTTGCTGAGTGGAATGAGCAGTTCTAAGTCCCTTTCAGATGGCTAACAAATCACATGGAGTCCAAGTTGTATGGATCCTATAGGACAGGGTGCAATTGTCCCATGGGGATCTCTGTGGTGGTTACATAATCCCATGTCAACTTGATAAATAAAGTGTGGTGTCTAGCCTATCAGTCTGATGGTGCCTCCTTGTGGAGCTGACCTCCTCCCCAGGAGGGCCCTGGGAACCTCCCCCATCCCGACCCCATATCTCTGCCTTCACCTTCCTGTTGATGAGTCCCACTGAGACATGTGGGAGTGCTGGAGATGTGTCTACCTACCACCATTGAATCCACAAGACTTCACACCCACCCACCTGTGATCTTCCTTCATTCTACATGTGGCTTCATAAGTCTGAATAGGGATGTAGGCACTAGTATCGGACTCATGGACGATTATATCTCGATATACAACTTTCTCTTACACATGTATGAGTGTCACTGAATTGGTTTCTCAAGTCAACCTGGCCTGACACAGTCTCCAGTGCTGAATCTGGACCTCCATACACAAGTTAATCCTTTTTAAGTGGCTGAGGAAATGTTTTGAAAATGAGACATAAACATGAAATTCCAATTGAAGTGCCCATAAGTAAAGTTTTATGGGCACAGGGCCATGCTCACCTGCCTACTTGTTGTTTGTGGTTGCTTTCATGCTTCAATCACAGTGCTCAGTAACAGGGACCATATGGCCCTCAAGGACTGAGCTGTGGGCTATCTGGCCTTATGGCAGTCACCTAATTTGATGTCAATTTGAGTTAAGAGTGTCTAGCCTGTCAATCTGGAGAGAGCCAATGAGACCTCTGTGTGGGCGTGGTCTTCTCCTGAGCATTCTGGGAAATGTGGTGACCCGTTCTTGGAGGTGGGAGACACCATCTCTCTTGGTTCACTTCCTTGGAGACTTTGTGCTGGCAACACTCCCTTGCAGTCTCTCTACTAACAAGGCTTATTTCCTGTGAAACATCCCTGAGGAGAAGCCACATGGACCTACCCTGAGGCAGCCAGAAGCCTGGACCTGGAGGAGCCATGGGGAGACCCCTGCCAGCGCTGAGATGCTCCCACTGCCACTGACTTTGCACCCACAGGCCTGTGATCTTCCTGCATTCAGCATCATTGCACGTGTTTCTTGAGTCTGAAGAGGACTTTATAGATTGCTATCTGACCTAAGAGCTAATCTCAGACTTATGGACTTGATCTGAACTGGACCGGGATGTTTTCCTCAATGTTCCATTATTCTTGTATATAAACCTCTCCCTTAAATACATATGAGTGTTTATGAACTTGTTTCTCTAGTCTACCCAGACAAATGCAGGCCCTTTATGGAAAGGGGCCTGTGAGTCCTGATGGAGAACCTCGTAGCATCAAGTGTCTTCCTAAATAGTCCAGAAAAGAAGAGAAGCGTTGTCAAAGGCTGCTGGATGCTGGTAAGCCGACCGTCAGCACCTTGCTCCCACCCAGGGGAACCCGAGTATAATGGGAAGATGTGATGCTCAGCCCATTGCAATAAGGTGATTGTCACATCTGTGAACATGGCTGGAGCAAGAGTGAGGGTGCGGGAGGGCATGCCTCTTCTACTGTGGATATCTTGGAACCCATACCCAAGCCCCAAACACACTCCTGACCCTTGAGTCAACCCTGACTGATGACAACCCCAGGTGAGTAGAGCTGAGCTCCAGAGGGCTTTCTTGTCTGCAAGCTTTAGCAGTGGCTGTCCCCAGTGAAACCAATGGATGGCTTCAAACTGCCATCCTTTTAAGAATCATTTTCCCTACCCAGGAGCTTTTTAGAATCTCTAGTGAGTTCAAGAGTAAAATGCCATGATCTGCCCTCATCTGCTGTTCATGAGTGCCTCACCTACTCTCCCCTCTAGAATGTAAGCTTCCTATGGCTGGTCTTGCTTCCTGCTGTGCCTCATGCCCAGAGCAGTGCCGGGCACACAGTAGGTCTCAGTCAATGCACACCGAACAACAAAGAAGTGGTCAGCGACTCTCATTGAATAGAGAATAAGAGAAGATATGGCGGTGCTTCTTAATGAAAAACATTCTTCTTCTATAATACAAATGATCCCTGGACTGAGCCCCGGTGGCGTAGTAGTTGTGTGCGGGACTGTGGCCCACTGGGATGGAGGTTCAGTCCCAGCAGCGGCTCCACAGGAGCAAAGGCTGGGCCTCCTACTCCCACCACCAGAGGGCAATGATGCCCCCCCCCCTCAAAAAATGATCCCTGCTCCCATTTGCAGTGTCTTCACCATCCTGGGCATTCTGCTTCCTATCATCTCCATGGATGTCAGAATTCAGTTTGGCATGGTCAGAATTCTGCTGGATCCAATACATACACCTTCATTCGTCACAAGGAAGAGCCCATGACTCAATGGACTCTGTGCCCCTCGGCAAGTGAGTCAGTCTCTCTGTCTGCATGTGTAAATATAGCAGAGCCTCCTGGGGTGACTGCACAGGTCGAATGAGTTCATAGGTGAGAGATGACTGCTCACAGAGCCTGCCACCAAAATCGACCTTAGTTTCCCATCTGTTCTCAGTGGTACAACACTCTCATTGTCTTTTAATTTCTTTCTTTTTTCTTTCATGAACATTTTGAAACCCTCGCAAAAAAAAAAACTGTTGGGTGTTTATTTGAAAACTTGGGTCTAGAACTCTGGGCTTTGAATCCCAACTCTGCCAGCAATATAACCTCAGCCTCAGTGTCCTCCTCTAAAGACTGAAATGAGAACAATGACTGTCTTTGAGCAGAGATGCCTGGATATTCCAAGTTCATTGACACAAGTTCTTAGAAGAGTGTCTGCAGGCAGCCAGTGCTCCGCCGATGCCAGGTTCAGTTGTCAGTGTTCACTCTGACTCAGGATGACCCCTGTGAGCCAGAGTACACTGATGCTCCTTTTTAAACAAATGCTCATTTTAAAGTGATGATCAACCAATCATTCGAGATCAGGGCCATGGCCTTAGGAAGCTTGAGAACCACTGTTTTAATGGCATGTGAGATGCTAGGGTCTTGTGGTATTGAGTCACACCCTGACTACCTTGGTTGGATGATGCTGAACCTGTTTTTTTAAGCTCTTCTGTCTAATATAGTGCATGCAACTCAATCTCAGTCCCATTCCTGCTTCTGCAGTCCCATGTGTAACTGCCATAACTGTGAGGTATTGATCTACACCCATCATGCTTTTGTGACCGTTCTCCTTTGCCCTCCTATGTCCTTTTTAAGTCAATTGGACATCACCGTGGCCTTGTATTAATGCTCTCCTTCACCCATCTCATGTGCATTAGTCTTATCTTATCCTGTTTAAAGCTTCATACATGTTCTCCTTAAATTATACTTGAGCCTTTGGATCTATTTTGTACCCTAAAACACACTGACCCTCCTTTTCTGGGGATGAGTCTCTCCTAACAACATGTCCAAAATGCCTATGCAGACAAAGTCTAGCCATTTCGGGTGGTGATGAAAATGTTATCATTATCCACACACATACTCCTGGGACAGGATTTCTCAGTCTCAGCAAAGCTGAGAGCCTTTGTGGGGGTGGGGGTGGGGGTGCTATTGTACACACTGTAGGTTATTTAATTGGATCCCAGCTTCTACCCATTAGGCACCAGTCACACCCCCAGCCTCCGAGTTATAACAATAAAAAATGTCTCCAGGTTCTGCTAACTGTAATTTGCAAGTTGGAAGGAATCTCAGATACCACTTAGTCTTGTGGTTTTCCAAATTCTTTTGACCAAGTCTGATAATACCTTACACGTGTAAATAGGTATGTAGTTCCCATACCTACACATATCATTCAAGGAGCCTAGTGGATTCCAGGGGATGGTACAGGACCAACTGCTCCTCAAGAGGACGATGCGTCTTTCTCTTCCTGAGAACAAAACACAATCATCTCAGAAGCCCACACCATCCTATAGGGCCTGCTATGATTTGAAATCAAAGCAATGGCTGTGTGGTTGGTGTGGTTTGGGGATACCAGGCAGTTATTGTTTATCTGCTTTGAAAAGTAGACAATAAGGAAGGCTCAAAGAAGAGATAAGGGTAAATGCTCTTGAATTATGGTGCTAGCAAAAAAAAAATCAATATACCATGGACCGCTGGAAGACTGAACAAAGCTGTCCTGGAAGATGTACAGGTGAGAAAGGTTCTTTCAAAATGGGGATAGAGAAGACTTCATCTCACATACTTTGGACATGTAACTATGAGGAAGGACAGCCTGTCTGGTAAAGAAGAGGGTTGGAAGGAAGACCCGTGTGATTCAAGAAGGATGGACACAATGAGCTGAAACCTGGCAGGGATTATGAGGATGGTGCAGGACCCAGCAGTGTTTCATCCTGCTGAGCCTCAGGTCACTCTGAGTCAGGACCTTTTCCACGGCCCCTAGCAGCAACATGAAGCTTACCTCAAACAATTCTTCATCCATTCAGGTGCAATGCACTCTGCTATTTTCAATTCTATTGCGCTACATTCTATTTCAATGGTCCCAAACAAAACAAAAACATTGTCACAGCCTCTGTCACAGGACAGAATAAAACTCCTCCTTGGGGGTCACCATGAGTTGAAATTGACTTGTGACTGTAAATATATAAAAGAAATGAAGGTGGGGGCACAGCTTCCCCCAAATGATCTTTACTATAGAGAGAAGCAATTCCTATCTGACAGAACAGACTGAATCACAGAATTCTTTCACAAAGCACTCTGCATAATACGTTCAGTTCTCCAAAACGTTGCTCACTTCAGGTTCATGGTGAATTCTAACGGCTGACATTTGTTACATGCTTGCTACAGACAAGACCTGGGGCTGAGTCCTCTGTGTGGTGATCTTTAAGGAACAGGTGAATTTATTACCATCCCATTTTGTAGATGGGGATACCAACCCTATGAGCAAAGAAAGTACGTAGCCAACCTTTAATAACAGAGTTCCTCAGGAAGCAAAAAAGAAACCCAGAGTTTGCAGTGGGTTCCACATTGGTCTGACCACCACAAGGGCACAGGTTCAAACCCACAACCCTCTCCACAGTAGAAAGATGAGACTATCTGCTCCCACAAGGATTTACAGTGTCCCAAACCCTAAGAAGTAGTTCTACTCTGAGGTCACCAGGAGCTCGATGTGCCTTAGGGCAAAGGCTGAGTTGGTAATGACCATGCGAAGTTCAACCCAGCTAGGGAAGTCAGGCTTGGCAGCTACCAGTACAAGTCACCTCTTGAATGGGATGGACCTGCCCTTAACTATCTTCACGGTTTCCCTGAACTTCAAATGTACCTGGGCGCCTTCGATTTTATCTGCAACTGTTAACTCCCCGGTGGCTGGAGGACAGAGCTCTCACCTTACGCCATTTTACGTTAAGAGCCCAAGAGCCTCGGTGGTGTCCTGGTTACCCGTTGGGCGGCGATCAGTAGCCCTCAGGAGAAAGACTGGACTCTCCATTCCTGTAAATAGTTGCAGTCTCAGACATCTAGACTGTGATAAGAACTGTAAGAGCCCCCAATAAAATGATATCTCTTTTAAGAAAGCACTGTTGAGAAAAGGAGACAATACAATTATAAGCTGGCCACAACTGCAACACATGAATCATTGGCTTTTGCAAATTAAACTCTTACACTATTGGGCCTCAGAAAAAAAGAGTTGCTGTAAGTCAGCATTCACTCCATGGCCGCGAGTCTGAGGGAGTCGGTCAGAGCAGAACTTCCCTGCAGGGCTTCCAAGCCTGAAATCCTCGTGAAAGCAGGCTGCGCATCTGCACATCTTCCTCCCGCAGACTGGCTGTGGCCGCGGTCGCCCTTGGGCTTCTCGGCAGTCCGTGAGTGCATTTACCCAACGGACAGGCTTTATTTAGGGAAACCAATAAAATGTGTTTGTACGTGAAGAGCTGATTTTTTTGTGTGTGCTTTAGATTCCTAGAAGCTTTCTCAGTAGTTTCCTATTTGCTCAAGCATTTTTTCTGTTTTTTGTTTGCTTCAATTCTGGTAAAATCCTTGTCACAAAATGTTCACCGGTCATTTTTGAGCACATGATTCAGTGACTCAAATCACATTTACCACCGTGTGCCGCCATCAGGACTCTCCATGTCCCTTCAGCTCATGGTAACTTCTGTCCCCATGCATCTGCCTATTCCAGATGTTGCAGGCAAGAGGACTGGGGACAGCCATCAGTCACTGAAGATCCAAAACCATAGACCAGATTGATTTGAGGAATTCTAAGTTTATTCCTGCAAGTGCTGACAGGAGGAAACATACTGAACTTATAGAAACATTCCATCCTTTCAGTTGCTTTTTTCCATTCTCGGCAAATTTTGGATCAACTCTACTTCATAAATCTCATCACCTTCCACAGCTCTAGAAATCTTGATTTAGGCTCATGGATTCTGACTCAAAATTTTACGCCTTCTAATATGTCCAAATCTTCCAGTTCTCATTGGAAATTTTTGGCTACATGCCTCAGTGTGTTCATAAAGCAAAAGGTTATCCATGGGTGACAAAATCATAGTTAAGCTGAGTAGAACATATACACAATACATATAATTTTCTTAAAGACAAAAGTGGAAAATCCACAAACTAATTCAAAATCCAACAAGGTTAGTTGCTAAAAGGAAATATCTTAAAATACAATGTTTAAAAAGTTTTAGATATAACCAAATCTAAATGACCAAACCGCCTGTCATTATTTCTCAGTTGTATGACAGGGGAATTGCAGGTATGATCTATTTGCAATCTTTTCCCAACTTTACTTCTGCTGACCAAATAAACTTCATATGTTATTTATATTTGCTATTAGACCACAGGGAGCCCTGGTGGTATAGTGTTTACACCTCGGGCTGTGATTGACAGGGTTCCCACCAGTTCGAAACCACCAGTGACTCCATAGAACAAAAATGGGCCGTACTACTCCAGGAAACAGTTACAGTCTCAGGACTCAGAGGGCGGTCACTCTGTGTTAGCATTGGCTTGATAGCAGTGGGTCTGCTTTTTGTTTTCTTTGTTGCTTGTTAGAACATAGAATAAGCAGTGCAATTTTGTGGTTTTGTTAGTTTAGGTTGTCTAGAGAAACAAATCCAGAGACACTCGGATGTGTATAAGATAAAGTGACCAGACATCCCACTTTTTAACAGCGTAACGTCCCGCAGCCTTTTCAAATGAAAATAATTATATGACAGTACTATTTTTGCATTCTATGAAAATTTTTGTTGCCCCATATAGACCAAATTTTTAATCAAGAATCCCGCCCTCCCCCTGGTCAATGGTGTCCCACTTAAAATCTGGGCACTTTAGAAGAGAAAGTTTTCTATCAAAGAGTAATTGCATATTCAGAAAACATCCCAGCCCAGTCCAGCCCATATCAAGTCCATACGTCTGATATTAGCCCACATGGGCTAATATACCTGATAGTAGTCTATAAATTTCTCTTCAGACTCAAACAACACATCCAATGATGCCAAGTGCAGGAAGATCCTGCACCTTTGGGTGGAAAAACTTGTGGAACCAGAGGTGGTGGAAGCATCTCCAGGGTTCTGACTGCCTCCAGCGTTGCTCCAGGCTAGTCATCAGGAATGTGGAGCAGAGAGAGTTCCCAGAGTCCTCATGAGAAGGCCAGGCTCACAAGGAGCGCTCAGGCTGTGTCTTGATTGACAAGCTAGACTCCACCCCTTCATTCTTGTTGATCAAGTTGACATGAAAGTGTGTGTAACTACCAGGGTGGTGATTCATTAGCCTTTCTCTATTTTAAGATTAAATCTACTATGTTTGATCTCATATCACAAAACTTTAAAATTATTACACTGCTTCTTGTTCTCTTTATCCAAGCAAAGCTCAGTTTCACTGTTTTTCTACAACTTACTACATACCTTCCAATGAGCATTTCCTGTCTTCCAATTATGCCTTTTCCTTCTTAATAAACAAAATCTTACTATCAATCATTCTGTCTTCTTTCTAGCTTCTCAGTCCAGGTTATCCTAATAGTTTTTTTTTAATGTGCATTTATCACCCTAAATATTATATTTTACTAAGTGAATGTGACACACACATTTTTAAAAAATCATTTTATTGGGGGCTCATACAACTCTTAGCACGATCAATACACCCATCCATTGAATGCAGACCACTTCTGTATATTTGTTGCCATCATCATTTTTGAAATATCCTCCTTCTACTTAGGCCCTTGTATTTCCTCATCTCAGCTCCTCGTATTTCCCCTCCCTCCCCACTCCCCCTCTCTCTTGAACCCTTAATAATTTACAAATTATCATTATTTTGTCATAATGTACACTATCCGATGTGTCCCTTCATTTCACACACATTTTAAATCAAGGGTGATAACCCTCGGGGGGGGGGGGGCGGCTAAGGAGTAGGGAACAGAAAAAAAATCGAGAAAGGCAAGCTCATTTGAAAGGCACCGGCTCAAGAGACTAATCCTAACCAAGCCTGGAGGAAGCAGCTGGGCCCCAAGGAAACAAGTGAGTCATTTAAATGATACCTTCTTAAAAGATGATACTCACAAGACACATCTACTGCAGCCATCAGACAAAACAGTAGGCTAAACACAAATGACACCTGAACAATTCTTTTGGATGTCTTAATGACCCCAGGGATGGAATAATTTCAGATGGTCTTCTAGCCCAAATAATCTAGACCCATGGGTGTCTTACAGCAAGGAAACAAAGTTATAGGGGCGGGGGGGGGGATTTCATGAACCCTGGGTGAACAACAAAGTAAAACCCAGTGTGGAGTTTGGAGAAATGCTGGGTCATCTGCTCTTTCTGAGACCACATGGTTTGCTGAGTACAATCCACCTTTCACCCAGAGATCAGATCATTCAAGGGATGAACTAGATTTCCAAACTCATATTTAAAGAAAACCTTTCGCTTGATGGCAAGAAACTTAACTCTTTGCTAATATTATTAATTAAATTTTCAGTCTGACAGGCAGAGTTTGGGACTACATCTAATAAAGAGTTCTTCAGCCTTTGTTCTTGTCTCTCTCTTGTGATAGCACTTTAAAGTTAGGGGAATGAATACACCATATGAATAAACCCACCACGCATTCTGAGTGGGGCATCATATCTAATACTCCCCCAATTTTCCCCCGGGAAAATATGCTGCTTTGTGTAAGAGCAATATGTTATTTTTAAACATCATATGTAGAAAAGAAATGCCTAATGCCTTTCAAAGTCCTCAACAATCACACATCTATTTCACAGAGTTATGCTTAATATTAATATTCATAGAGCTCTCTCTCTCTCTCTCTGTCCCGCCTGTTGCCCTGGTTGTCCTGCTACTGTTTTACTAAGCTATGATGTTTTAGAAACCTAAAAACCCACAGACTGTCATTGATTTAGGCAGTCAGCAATCCTGTAGCACAGAGCAGAAGAGTCCCATAGGGTTTCCACTGCTATAAATCATCGTAGAAGTAGGCTGCCACAGCTTTCTCCTTAGGAGCAGCGGTGAGTTTGAACTGCTCATCTCTAGGTTGGCATCTGAGTTCTTTAACCATTGTGCCACCCAGGAACCTTTAGAAATGTAGTTTGGCAGTCAACAAATTGTTAATATAGTAAAAGTCACAAGAACAATAATAACAATACAGGGGTGTCAACCTGTACACAAACAAAGTTATCCCAGTTCAGTGGAGTGAGTTCTAGGCAAAGCCCTTTCGATTTGTGATGTCATTACATTCTCATAAGAATCCATGTACCTGGCTGAGGCCCGGTGGCGTAGTGGTTGAGTACAGGACTGCAGCCCATTGGGTTGGCAGTTCAAATCCAGCAGCAGCTCTCCAGGAGCAAGAATGGGTCTCCTATTCTGACCAGAGGGCAGTTATGCCCCAAAACAAAGCAAAACAAACAAAGCAAAAAGAATCCATGTACCTATGTATGAGATACAATAATTATTCCTGCTCCCCAAATAGGAGGCTGGGGCCAATGCGGTAACCAACAGTAAGAGGCAGAGCTGGGATTTGAACCCAGGTCAGCCTGATGTTGACGCTGCAGTTGGGAGTCACGGTCCTGTGCCATTTCACAGTTCTTGTGTGAGCTCTTTTTCAGAAATGAAGTCTTCAGTCCTGAGCATGGGCCAGTTCTTGGGCTGTTACACCCTTGTATTGTCTCATCCTTTCAAAAAAAAATTTTTATAACACTCCCCCTGGTTGCCTCATTTTCTTGGAACACACTTTTTAGCTTCTTTTTGCCCATAATCTCTTGGGAGAAGGGCTGATGTATATATAAATTACTCGCAAAATCCCACCATGGTCAGTGGAGAATACCTGCCCGCCCCAGTGCATGCTGGGATGAACATTTATGATGTTCAAACTTGAATCCTTGCATTTCCCAAGGTTCTCTGATCTAAGGGGGTGGGGTGGGGGGAGCTTTACCCTTTCTTGTCTGCTACAAAGATACATGGTGAAAATGAACAGAGGTCAAGAGGCATTTTAGAGTGTGAGGAAAGCATTTTCCATGACCTTCGAATAAGGGTGATAATTTTAGAAATTGCCAAACAGGGTAAATGGGGGTTTCCTGCTTTCCCACCGTCCTTTCCTTTCATTGGTTTCCATGCACCCTCTTGGCAGAGCCCTCTATCTGACATGGGTTAAAAGAAAAAGACACCAGTGTATGCCTTAAAGGAAATGGAGAGGAATTAGTTGATTTCCACGGGTGAAATTTCCAGCTGAAGATTCATTTGCATGCTGGATGCTCATAACTTGCCAGATCCTTGTTTCCTTATGCGTGAAAGGAGGAAAAGAAAACGAGGAAAACAAGCCCAGCCCGGCTGAGTCTAGCGAGGAGTGAAATTCGCCAGCCAGCCATTGTGGAAGAGCCCGGATTCCACTTGGACTTGGGGTTGACTTAGCGCTGCCTGATAATAACTTTCTGCTTGACTGATGGCCATTAATTTTGACTGCAGCACGGGAATGTCAACCGCAAATAGAAACAGACACACAATCCCAGGACCCATTAAACCGGCTGCCAGGATCCCATTCCCAAAAGTGTGCGGATGCAAAAAATAGGCTAAGGAGCTTTCCCCGCGTTCTGGATGGGAAGCAGCCGTACTCTTGAGTTTGCGCTCTTGGGAGGCTGTGCAGGAGAAGAGGCGGCTCCACAATCCCTGAGGGACCCCAGGGAACCCAGAGAGCTTGGTGCCCCCTGACAGGGCCTGGGAGCAGACCTAACATCTGTGAAAGGGGAGCGGAGCCCTTAGGCACAGGGGACTAGGAAATGGAAGGGCTCAGAGGTGATTAAGCTGCTCAAGGAAATAGGCTGGGAGACTGATTGTGTTTGACTCAATCACGAGCTGGCTGCACCCAAACATCAAGAGGGGCCCACTGCATGGCGGTTTCTCCCTCCTTGTTCAGTCTCTGGCGGCTGACGTGGCCTCCAAGCGTGGAAGAAAGCCTCGTGGCGTTGTGCTCTGTCGTCGTCACATCGGGAACACGACTACTGAAGACGCAAACACGTCTGACTCCCGACTGCGCAAAAGCACTCCAGGCAAATGGGTTTGGGAGAATTTCACCCAAGGTTCCCATAGGCCAGTTGCAGGGTGGGGGACCTCTGAGACCACCCAGGCTATCAGAGACAGGGTTGTTTTACTAGGACCCAGTGCCCGTTGTGACTGCATTGTTTTCCCTCCGGATAAGCAAACGGAGGCTTGCAGATACCCCAGGACTTGGGGGTTGGTCTAATGTGGTAAATTAGACCTCCCACCTTCACGTTCCATTGATAATGATAATGCTTGCAGACCGCTATCTACTTGAGCCTCAGCTTGGGGTTTTTTGGGTTTGTTTTTCCTGTACAAAGGCCACCCACACTGCTACCCAGTGGATTCCCACTCAGAGTGACCTACAGGAAAGAATAGACTTGTTCCCATGGGGGTTCCGAGATTGTACATCTTCATGAGAATGGAGTGCCTCGTTCTTTCTCAGAGCTGCAGGTGGGTGTGCACTGCCAGGGAGGACGCAGTCAGCATCCCCAAGCAGCCCTGGACCACACTGGGACATCCATAGAAAACTCCCAGCTCAATGCCATCCAGCTGATCCCAAAACATAGTGAGTGCCCTATGGACAGAGCAGAATTAGCCCTGTGGGTTTCTAAGATGATAAATCTTTGTGGAGCCCAAAGCCTCATCTTCCCCCCTTGGGGGGTTGAATGACTGACCTCGAAGTTAGCAGCCCACTACACAGCTCACAGTGCCACAAGTCCCTTCTCTGAAGAAGGGATGAAATAAAACAACGGAATACATAACCCTTAGTTTTGGTGTTAACTGGGTAAAGGACGTGTAAAAGGAATCAGTTCATGTAGCATGCATCTTTGGGGCCTCTACCATGTCCCAGGGACTCCCTGTGCTCATTTGCAAACCAAAAGATTGGCCCATTGGGTCCACCAGAGGTGCATGCAAGAAAAGCCAGGCCATTTGCTTCCCAAATGTCGGTCACCGGGAAGCACATAGAACATGGCTATTTTCAGACACATGCAGCGTCACCGTAAAGTCATGTTCATGTTCTAGGTGCTGCATGAACTCTCCTTTGCCCTTTCCTGGGTGTCTGATGTATGCCAAGATTCGGGGATTATGGTTCACGTGTGAAACAGCAAACCCAAGATGGCAGGTGCCATTTTTATCCCCACCCCATGCTCTACAGAGTGTGAGGATGTCAGCTGGCACCGCATCCATGGAGCGGGTGGCTGCTACAAGCGTCCACTCCTGCTGACAGTTTTTTTTTTTAATCAAGCTCACGCTGGGAGTCACACGCACAGGCCGGAGACCAGAATCCTCGAGCAATGACGCAGGGCAAGCTCTTTGCCCAGTTCCTAGGAGAGGCTCCTGGGACAGGCTGCTCCCCACACAACTCATCCTTCCAGACCACCTCAGTTCTGAATGGATCCTGCTTACAAAAAAGATGTATGGGGCTAAGGATGGGGTTTGGGCAGTTAGAGGTGGTGACATTACACCGGTGTAGGGCTCAGGATGGGTTCTGAGCAGTTCCAGCTTGTGACATTTACCCTGAGATGGGAAGGTTGAGGGGAGTGAGGGCCGTGAAAGGGTGGGTGTGAGTATGCACAAGACTACAGCCATTCCCCCAGTGTAGTTGTGCTCAAGCCTGTCCCAGTAGTCCATCCTAAGTCAGCACTGGCCTCCACTGTCCTGGGGCACTTCCTAGCCTGTGTCTCCTACTGTCCATCTGTCCTATCCCTGGTCAGACATGCGTTTTCCCTGTTACAGGGAATTTGACTTGGCTTCGGAGAATGAACCCTTTTCCAGACCTGGGGCTTTTGATTGGCCCTTGGAAAACTGCAGGATGAAAGGCATCATCGTGTGTGTGTGTGTGTGTGTGTTAGTTGTAAAATGGCACCTTTTATTATATACTGTATTTTTCTAACCATAAGGTACACCCAGTTTTTAGAGCAGGAAAAAAAGAAAAAGATACTCTGAACCAAATTGTACCAGTACACTAAAATATTCTGGGGTATACCACATGTTTGGACCATAAGACATACCCTCATTTTCCCTCCACTTCAGGGGGGAAAAGGTGTATCTTATGGTCTGAAAAGTATGGTATATCTCTTAACTACCCAACCTGTGCTCTTGGTAGCTGGGACTGAGGGAAAAAGACTGTTCTAAGAGATGGAAGACACACTGAGAATCCCTGCCAGGGAAGCCTGAAAAACCACCCCTGCTTCTGACTTGCAAAGGAGCCCCAATGGTGCAGCGGTTAAGCACTCAACTGCTCACTAAAAGGTCAGGGGTTGGATCTCACCAACTGCTCCAAGGGAGAAAAATATGGCCATCTGTTTCCATAAAGATTGACAGCCTGTGTCTCCCACTGTCTGTCCTGACCCTGCGGGTAGTTCTAGTCTGTCTGAAAGGTTCCCTGTGCATTAAAGCCAGTGGTTTGGATCTTGAAGCTCCCATGGCAATTCAGCCCTATAAGGTCGCATAGATGGCAATCCATTTTGCTACTGGAGGGGAGCGGGACATAGCTCCTTTATTGTTGCATTCTGCAACACCTAACATAGTGGTATGCACACAACATATATCCAGAAATATTTGCTGACTTAACTTCATGCATTTTCACTGAAGAGCCATGTGCCTGAGCCTGCCCAGGGGAACCCATGGAGTCACAGTCATGACTGTCCTTTGGGTCAGAGAGGACCTCTGGCAGCATTCTCAGGCCTATGGAACTGCAGTTAAAAGTGAGAGAGGTAACTTATGCATCAACAGATGAAAGGATCGATAACGTGGAATATCATTCAACCCTAGAGACTTCATGAAGAAGGAGCCTGCGAAACATGCCGCATGAATTCAGCCAGATGAAGCACAGGAACCCCGTGTGTTTCCCTTCATGTGAAGTGCTTCTGACAGAGAGGGCATGAACATTAACCTGCTGTTAATCAAACATGACAAATGTAGTATAGTTTGGGAGCTGGTCTGTTGAGATTTAGTTTGATATTAGAGACCCAGGGTATAACAACCCCTTCCTCAGTAGTCACATTCCTTGTAAACCTGTGAAGGAAGGGAAGCAAGGCCATTTAGAGCAGTGGTTCTCAACCTTCCTAATGCCATGATTCTTTCACACAATTCCTCAAGTTGTGGTGACACCCCACCCCTCAACCGTAAAATTATTTTCGTGGCTACTTTGTCATTTTGTCACTGTTATGAATCAGGCAATCTCTGTGAAAGGGTCATTCAACCCCCAAAGGGGTCGAGACCCACAGTTTGAGAAGGTGCTTCTGAAAACTAGCCACTGAAAGGCATGTGGATCACAAAGGCCGATCTGCAATTGTGTCTGTGGTTGGTGTAGGTGTGGGGCCATGAATGGAGTCACCATGACATGGTGATTTAGATCACCATGAAACCTTAGTGGGTACCAGTCTTACACCTCCTGGAGTTACAAGGATATCAGCTGTTAATCTGATAATCCCCTGGGGAAATGTGAACTATTTCCCCTGAACCTTTCTCCCCTTTGTCCTCTGACCATTGAAAAAGCCCATATGTTGTTTCCCTTGGGGACTTAGACCAAAGACATACTTGCTTTGTCAGATGAAGCACAGGAACCCTGTGTGCTTCCCTTTATGTGAAGCATCTCTGACGGAGATTGAATGAGCGTTAGCCTGCCATTAATCAAACATGACAAATGTAATGTTTCCCCCTTTTTTCTCTTGCTTCCCCAACTCCCTTCCTGCGACTCCTGCCAACTCTGTCTTGTAAATCTCTTGCTCACCAGTCCAACCTCATGGTCCACTTCAGGAGATCCAAACCCAGGACGTTGTGAACACCATGTCATGGTGACCCCATTCATAGCTCATATCTACGCCAACCACAGATGCAGTTGCAGGTCGGCCTTTGTGATCCACATGCCTTTCAGTGGCTGGTTTTCAGAAGCAGCTTGCCAAGACTTTCTTCCTAGTTTGTCTTAGTCTGGAAGCTCCTGCTGAGTCCCATAGCAACATGCAGACCTCCCTGAGATGGATGGTAATGGTACACGAAGTGCACTGCCCAAGAATTGAACCAGGTTGTTCTATATGGAAGGATCCCTAGTGGCCTAGAAGATGACACTGTTAACTGCAAGGTCAATGGTTTGCATCCATCCACCAGTGAAGAAAGATGACTGTCTGCTGCTTTAAATATTTGAAGTCTTAGAGGGCCACATGGGATAGTCTATCCTGTCCCGCAAAATCAGATGGTCTATTCTTGTCACCGTGAGTCAGAATCAACTCAATGACAGTAGATCTAGAGTTTGGTACCAAATGGAAGTCTCCCTGGTGGCTCGGTGGTTGAGTGCTTGGCTGTTAACCAAGTGACAAGCAGTTTGAATCCACCAACAGCTCCATGGGAGAAGGGCAAGGTCTTAGAAGGCACAGGGCCAATTCTACCCTTTCCTGTAGGATTGCTATGACTCAGGATCAATTCAATCACAATGCATTATGGGTTGGTTCCCACACGGAGCAGGAGAATTCTACCACCACATCACCAGTGCCTCAACCTAAAGGAGCCATTGTGCCTAGTCTTCCAGTGTGTGCATTGCTTTGGTCATCACCAACCCTGGAAGTTATAAATTCGCACAGTATATTTCGTGTTGGTTTTTTCAAATGTTCAAAACTCACCACAGAGCTTTTCAGGAAGCATGAATATGAGTATAGTCGCCACCCAGGTTTCTCACTGTATGGCTGTACCATAATTTAACCAGTATTCTATAAGATACATAGTTGATTGCTATGCCAATGCTGCTCAGTTGAACATTTTTCTTGACATTTATAGCCACTGGGTATTATTACTTGACCTGAAAACACAGTTTCTAGACCAAACCAGAGTCATTTTCCAAGGGTTATGTGTGTGACTGCTCAAGGGGCCTAAGACATGATAGAGAGTAGGTTACAGGGAGAGAGGGAGAACACAGATACCAATGATGTCAGGAAGCTGGAAGAAACTACAGATTTGTCTTGGATTGACTTGTCCCAAAGTCCCAACACAGTTAGTAGGTGGGCTGGAGCAGAGTCTCACTCACAGCAACCCTGCAGGACACCATAGGCCTGACCCAGAGCTCTTCGCAGTAGCACATGGGCACATCTTTACTCACTCGGTGCTTCTAGTGAGCACCACTGCAGAGGCCTGACGAAGTCAATGCTCTCAGCCATGACCAAGAAGCAGCTAATTCATGGGAAGTAAACGCTGAGCCTGCCCACTGAGTCCTTCAAAGTATACCTACTACATAATTAGGTAAAAGAAAGAGCTGTCCTGGGAGTGAGAACATCAGAAATATATCAATCTTCAGCCACGGGCACTGACACGGCATTGACATGGCGGCTGCCTCTTATGAGACATGAAGAATGGGCCTCTGAGTCAGCATGACCTTAGTGCTGCCCTGATCTTGAAGGACTGAACGCTCCAGTAGGAGTAGCCTACTGTCTCTTTGGCTTTGTCAGACCAGGGCTGCTCTGTGCTCAGACCTCCTGTCTTGAAAGGATTGCCCACACTAAATTTGTTAAACTTGCAAAGGTCACCAGGAAGGCCATATTGAAGGCACCCTGGTGCATTTGGAGGAAATCTAAAAGGGCCAGGAACACCCATCATTCCGTGACTAGGAAATATGGTTTAAGGGAATAGGATCTGGTTTTTCCACTTGAGACTTGGAATTGTCTCATGATTCATTCCCTCTAACCTAGTCCTTAATAATGAAGAGCTCTGGAGGGATAGTGGTTATACAGTGGGCTGCAAGCCACAATGTCCATAGTTAGAAACCACTAGCCACTACTCTACTCCCATAAAGAGTTACCATCTTGGAAATGCACAGGGATGATTCTACCTTGTCCTTTACGGTCGATCTGAGTCGGCACAACTTGATGGCAATGAGTACGGTTTTTGGTTATTCCGTAATAATAGGAAAGCCAAATCAAGATCAGTCATCAAGAATATCAAAGTACCTTAAGGGAATAATGACAGTAACACTGGGGAACAACAGGCACAAGGTGTGTATTTGGTGCAAACACACTCAACTGATAACTGAGTCTACCCAGAGATGCCAGCGAAGAAAGACCTGGCTATGGACTTCCCACCCAAGAACGAGCCACTACAAACTCACTCTGGTACGTGTGGGCCACCAGGAATCAGAACCCACTGAACAGCGATTTGTTTTCTGGTGACATTTGTGTACGGCACAATGGTTACACGAATGCTTAAATATGTGCATGTATACACATATATTGCTGTTACCGGTTGTCAAGTTGATTCTGACGTATAGTCACCCCATATGTGCATAATAAACTGCTCCACAGGGCCTTCAAGGCTGTTCCCTTTCAAATCCCCAGGCCTGTCATCTGAGGTGGCTTTGGGTGGCTTTGAACAACCAACCCTTTGGCTAATAGTCAAACACTGAACCCAGGTATTCTATGTGCTAACTACATAGTCTGCAGTTAGGGCTCAACAGTCACTTCACAGGAGAAAGATGAAGCTGCCTGTTATCATAAATATTTACAGTCTTAGGAACCCTATATACTCTATAGGACCTTATAGTATATACGGTCTCCATGAGTGGGAGTATATTCAACAGCAGTGAGTATGGATGAGATAGATAGATAGATAGATAGATGATAGGATTTCTCCCCTTTGGAAAAATAATATCGATGCAATCAAAGATCCATGGGCTTCATTTTACAGATGGGAAAACAGAGGCTTTGAGTGGCTGGGTTTTCCAAATCATGTACAAAACTAACCATAAACGCCAACTTTCAGGCTGAAAATCACAAGACTCTGTGAGGCTCTCCCCATTGTCCCTCCTGCTACATTACTTTTCTGATTCCACTGGTGCCCACCCATGCCTGGGTCATTCGGCTTCAAGCACACAAGTCCCCTTGTTATGACAAAATGTCTTCAAGGAAGGGACGCCTCTTCTGTCTGCTATTGATCACATGAC
This sequence comes from Nesogale talazaci, assembly GCA_004026705.1. Lineage (NCBI taxonomy): Eukaryota > Metazoa > Chordata > Mammalia > Afrosoricida > Tenrecidae > Nesogale > Nesogale talazaci. The sequence goes on from PVJH01008414.1 coordinate 72,453, forward strand.
CATCAAGGAGTGAAGCCTTTGGAAGTTAGAAAAATGTGACGGTACAAAGGAATACTTCACTACAAATGTTAAAAAGTAAGATGATAAAATGACCCATAATCAAGTACAAAAACAAATAGGCAAAACTCAGAGAGGCAAAATGGAAGAGAGGCAAACACTTAGAAAATCATCATCTGAATAGCAAAGGTTTTAGACAGAGAAAACAAGGCAAAGGAGGGGAGGAAATTGTCCATTAAATCATTCAAGATTGTTTTTTCAGAACTGAAGGACATGTGGATTCAAACTTCGAAAGGCTAGTACAGTGGCCAAGATGCACGGAATCCTGTCACCTGGGATTGCAGAGGTAAATGTGACAACCTTGCTAAGAGAACCAGTAGGTCCTCTACAAACAGTCGGGACCAGCGTGTCTCCAGACTTCTCCAGAGCAACTCCCAAGACTAGAAGACAGGTGTTAAAGAAGAACCAAAAGAACGATGTCTCTGATCTTCTGATTGCCAAGCTAGAATTTTATATCATCACTACACAGTATCTCAACAGCATATTAACTTTCTTTTCAGAAACCTAATGGAAATAGAACTCCGTTGAGGGCATCGATTAGAAAGCAGAACACATGGCCTTTGAGAAACACGGTATCTAATGCAGAAAGCGATAAAGGACACCACCCAAGACGTCTGGGAAAAAAAGATCTACAACAGGAGCTGGGTCCCCGGCAGAAGGAGTAACCAATCCACGGAGGAGCAGGCCTGGTGGCCCCCAGAGCTCTGTCTCCCAGAAGATAAAATCGATTACGCAACTGATGCAACTGGACTGTCTTTAAGAGGGGAATTTCAGAAGTAGACAGATGATTGAGGTTGAATTCATAATGAGAGCACAGAAAACAGCAAAATTTGAAAAGGTCAGCACTTGTATCATGGAGGAGAGAAAGCTGGGCAGTAAAGGGGAAAAATCATGCTACATTCCAGAGGGCAGGGGGTAACTTCTAAAAACTCATGGGAAAGTACATGATTTTTTAATTCCACTTTCCAAGAACTTTGGGAGGTTCTCTTTTTTTTGAACTTTGCAACAATGCATGGCACTTGGCATACGGATAAGCCCAGAAAAATGCAATAAAAACTGAATATGAAAAATCAGTGAGATGATTCTGAGTCAGGAACGGTGGGGACTGTGTGTGTGGTGGTGGTGGTGGTGGAGGAGGAGGCAGGACGGGGAGAGGCAAATTCTCATTATCCAAGAGAGAAAGAGACAAAATCTGATGCCTAGATATGAAAAATGCATGTGAACAATGCACAATGAAGAAGGAAGGCAGAAGAAGAATGGATAACTGTGGTGGCTGGCTAAGAATATTAAATACATTATGTACTGCCAGAATGAGCAAAGCCATCTTAGAAGAAACGTAACCAAAATGCTCCTTCAAAGAGAGGATGAGGAGGATCCAGCTTGCTTATTTTATGCACGGAGCAGGAAAGACCAGTTGCTAGTGAAGGGAACGTGGAATTGCTACAGAAAGGGAGGGGGCCTCCTGGTGAGGGGGCAGTGCCAACAATGGAATCAAACACCGTCCCCTTCACGAAGAAGGCACGGGACCATGCACCTCTTCCTGCTCTGACACAGGAGGTCACGGTAAGTTGGAGTCAACTCAACAGCAACTTAACAACAACAAATGTGGAAGAGCAATGCATCACACCATTGTCACGCTCATGTGATATCACAGTCATGAAGGGAAATGTTACAACAATCAGCGAAGAATCAACAGCATTTGCCTCTGCAGGACTGAAGGTTCCTGGAGGACATGGGGAAGGAGGTGGTGTGGACAGGCTCAGGGATGGGGGAACAACATGTGGTCCAGAATTGGTGGTGAGGAGGGTGTGGGAGGACTGTTAGGGCTTGAGCAAGGGTAATGTAAATGAGAGGAAGTACTGAAACACAAATGAAAGCTGAGCATTATAGTGGGACAAGAGGAAAGTAAAAGGAAATAGAGGAAAGAACTAGGAGGTAAAGGGCATTTATAGAGGTCTAGATACAGGCATGTACATATGTAAATATATTTATTTATGATGATGAAATAAATCTATGTGCATATAATTATAGGTCTAGGACTAAGGTAGCAGATGAACCTTGAGCCTCCACTCAAGTCCTCCCTCAATGCAAGAACACTTTCTTCTATTAAACTGGCATTCCATGATGCTTAGCTGTCCTATACAATCACTGAAGACAAAGTGGATGCATAAGCAAGGTGGTGAAGAAAACTGATGGTGCCAATTTATCAAAGGATATAGCATCTGGGGTCTTAAAGGTTTGAAGATAAACAAATGACTATCTAGCTGAGAAGCAACCAAGTCCACACGGAAGAAGCACACCAGTCTGCGTGGTCATGAGGTGTCAAAGGGATCAGGTCTCAGCCATGAAACAGAAAAAAACACATCACTATGTGCTCACCTTCCCAAAACGATCACTGAGAACAGGTGGGGGCATGAGCAAGAGTGGTGAAGAAAGTTCATGGTGCCTAGCTACCAAAAGATATATCCTCTGGCGTCTTAAAGACTTCAAGGTAAACAAAAGGCCATCTAGCATAGGAGCAACAACAGTCACCATGGAAAAAGCACACCAGTCTATGTGATCATGAGCTATGGAAGAAATCGGGTATCAGGCATCAAAGAACAAAAATCATATCATTGTGTGCCCACCCTCCCGATATGATTGCTGAAGACAAATGAGTGCATAAGCAAATGTGGTGGAGAAAGCTGATGTCAAGGACTCAAGTAGAAGCAAATGTTTTGAGAATGTTGAGGGCAGCAGGTTTACACAATGTACATATGAATGGATTGTGATAAGCATTGTACAAGTCCCCAATAAAATGATTTCTTTAAGTGAGGTTTGAGCAAAACTGCTTTTACAAAAAACTTCAGTGTGACCAGTGAGAACTTCCCAGGTGATGCCACTGGGTGTACTAACTCAGAATGAGTTATTAGCCTAGTGGGGAAAATGTGTACTATGAAAGTTATACCCAGCAGAGCTTTTTTTCCATTTTGGTGGGGGGCATTATCCCCATGTAATTCAATGCTATTAATTACACTCTTCATGTGGTACAATCATTATTGATATCCTTTTCTGAATGATTTCACTACCGTTCTGTGCTTCACAAACTGGGAAACCTAACAGAACAATAATAAGCAAAATGAAGTGAAACAGAAAGAACATTAATAATAATAATATAAAAAAGAAAAAGTAAGAAAGAGAAGACTGCCAACAATATTTAAAAAGTCAGAGAACAAATTCTTGTCTTGAGACAATAATCTGTCGTGAAACAATATTTAAGTGAAACTCACATTCTTTTCATTATTTCCAATAATTCTAAATTATATTCCTGTAGGCCCCGGTTGCCAGAGAGAGCTTGTTTTTAACTTGACCTGCAAACAACTTACTGAGAGTCATACTCAAAATTTCAAACTTACAAATAACTCTAAAGCCTCAGCTAAAGAGAAAATGTTTCAGGAATTCTCAGTTGGAGATGCACTTACAGGGTGAAATTGTTTTAAAATTCTCAAATGTTGGTCCAGACCCCTTCTCCCCACTCTGCCATCTTGTAAGAACCGCTGGAGCCCTGGAGTGGCATCCAGGCACTGCATCCTCGCTTCATATTCAGCACACCACAGCAATAAAATTAATGGGTTGAGCATTTTCTCTCTAATAAGTACTGCAGATATAAATGTCTCAGCCATTTGTCTTTCAGTGGGAGTTTAAACACACACACACATACATACACACACAACTCTTATAGTTGAGTATTGCATTTCTCGCATTTTGGTTAACATTATCATTTAAATTGTATCTCACATATTACTAGATTAAGGAAGAGGGGCTGTTTGAATAGGTTACAGTTTGCTTTTTCATTCACCAGACTGTTTAGCGCCCCCAAATCAATCCCAAATTTCTTTCTAAAATGTGTTTGGAGGAAATGCTTTGTGATAAATAACAAGTGCAAGGGAAGTACCAAGAAGAGGCGGAGGAAAAAAGCCAAGTTCAGTTTGCTTTACCAGGAAGTCATTCAATATGTGGGGTATGCCTGTTTCTTATTTTCATTTCTATCCCTTGCACTGGATTTGTGATATTGAGAGTGAGGGAAAAGAGAGACCATATGCATAGCATAGACACATATTTTACCCATATCACTGCTTATTGACATTTCCAAAGTGGGCAAGGGACCCAGCTGTAACTCAAAGACTCGATATCTTATCCTATTTCATCTCTGCTAGGTCCAGGTGTTCAAAGGATCACCATGAGTTGGGCTTCTTCCCCCAAAGTTATCCTTAATCAAGGTTTGCATAATTTGTTTCACAAGGATGGGCACAAAGCTGGTCCCCATGAGGCAGAGAAGAAAGATGTCTCAGATCCCCAGCTGTTCCAACCTGCTGTGCCACTCCACCATCCCCAATATCAGCTCCTCCATCTTCCCTCAGTGTTTCCTTCTCACTCCTCATGGTCACATCTCACAGAACCCATTGGTCAGCAAGGAAATGGCCTACTGGGTTGTTGAGACTAGCAAATTCTAAATCCATGGTCAGGCGTCAAGCTGGAGGCTTCTCCTAACTCACATGACCATAGGGGCCAAGTCAAGTCAATGATGGGATCCTGGTTCACTTCCAAGAACTGAGCATCAGCTGATGCTCAGTCAGTTGCAGGATTCAAAATAAGAAGGAACTTTACCAGGACATTTATTTATATATTAGATGCATCATAAAAAAAGAAATGACCCTCTTTTGAGCAAGGTGGCATAAAGGGTTGTGACTGAGATAGGGTCATGACTTGGGTCATATCCTCTCGTAAGCTATATCTACTTGAATGCCTCCTTGGTAATATAATAGACAACTAATTCCCAAAGGGGACCTTCACCACAGTCATCAAGACAGCTTGCACATGGAGGGTAATTACATCAGATCACAAAAGGGAAGATGATCACAAGCCTGATAGAAGTGCCAAATTTCTTTAATTAGATAATCCCTGAAATCATGGCCCAGTCAAATTGACACAGAATCTTAACCACCACAGTGCCCATATACCCTATTTACATTAAATATATATGTATATATTTAAAATAGGACTCACAAAATAGGACTCATATCAGATGCAGTGTTCAGATCATTTTATTCTACTTAGATTTATTTTGTTACTGTTATTATTGTTGTTTCATGATTTTGAAATCCATTACATTGATTTCATGACTAATGAGTCACAAAATGATATTTGCAAACCACTGCTTTCGAGGAGGCATTGGCAAACTGGCCTCTGCTCAAAATCTGGCCCTATATCCAGTTTTGTAAGTCAAGTTGGTTTTTTTTTTAATAATTTTATTAGGGGCTCTGACAGTTATTATAACGTTCTATATATCATCTGTATCAAGCACATTTGCACACATGTTGCCACATTCATTTCCAAACATTTTCCACTTGAGCCCTTGGTATAAGCTCCTCCTTCCCCCTCCCCCCTTTTTTCTAATGAAACATTTTATTGGTTACTCATACACCTCCCCACATGATCCATACATACATCAATTGTATGCCGGCCTCATTTGCACACTTGTTGCCATCATCATTCTCAAAACTTCCTCCCTCCAACTAGGCCCCCAGTTCCAGCTCCCCATATTTCCCTTCCCCCCTCCCCCCATGAGCCTTTAATAATTTACAAATCGCTATTGCTTTTCCCTGTCCAATGTGTCCCTTCACTCACTTCCCTGTTGGCCTTGCCCCAGAGAGGAGGTTATATGTAGATCCCTGGAATTGGTTCCTCCTTTCTACTCCACCATCCCTCCACCCTCCTAGTATCACCACTCCCATCACTAGTCCTGAGGAAACATCTATTCTAAATTCCCCATGTTTCCAACTCCAGTGTACATCCCCTGCTCTATCTGGACTTGTCTGGTAGAACCAGGAGCATGATAGTGGGTAGGAGGAATTCTTTGAGAACTAGAGGAAATATGCATATTTTGTTGTTAAAGTTTTATTGGAACACAGTCCTGTCCAATCATTTCCATAACATCTATGATTGCTTTCATGATACATCAGTACAATTAGATAGTTGAGACAGAAGCTGTGTACAAGTTGCAAAGCTGAACATATTTACTATTTAGTCCTATAAGAAAAAAGTTGACCATTCCTATAGGATGCAATGTAAAAAGTCCAAAGTATGGTGTATAAGGATTCAGTAAGTCTTGATAATTACTATTTTGTAGATGTTAGTCTTACTGCCACAAGTGAAACTAACCAACCATGGAAGGAGCTTGCTCATTAAAATAAATATGATGTAGAGGTCTCAAAAATTATGAGACCTCTATACAAAATAAGACAGTAAGACCTAGATAATGAACTAGGGATAGAGACTCTGTAATTTAAAGTACTGATTTTCATACTGAGAGTCTTTGTTCTCAGGCTTGAGACAGGTACATCAGTCCAACTGAGTCCCAAATTGGCGTTATCAGCCTCCACCTTACCAACAAAACCGGAGACAGTGCGAAGGGAGGTCACATGTAAGCATTTAGATTTCCCACTGAACGTGTCCTGCTCTTCTTCCTATACTCATTAGAGACTAAATATCTGATAAGCAAAGTAAATTAGATGCAATGACATTCTGCTAATTGAGTCATCTCCTCTGCTTGGCTGGGCTGGGCTGTTAATTACCAGCTAATCTTATCAATATGGCGGCTGAGTGGCAGCTAACGGCTCACAGAGAGAAGGGTTAGGCCCCAATTTGCCCTTAAAGTCTTTCCTGGGTCAAAGTGGACATCAAACCTGTCGGTAACACCTGGATTCACCTTCCTCCGGAGGCCCTGGGGTTTAGAAGAGGGGGGAAAGGCTGTCGTTCAAGTATCAGGTGAGGGAAGCAGAGAGGCAATGGCAACTCTCCAAATGTTACGGTGAAGAAAGAAAGAGACAAGATTATAGATCATACATTATTAAAACTGCATTCTCCCCTCTCTCTATCTCCATCAAATTTTATTTCAGTGAAGCACAGGGGCTTAAAGAGAGATAAAAGACTTTAAAATATAAATTAAGTCCTATTTATTTCACCACCCCGAGCCAAGCATGCTGTCTGAATGCATTGCCCAGAAAGGCTGAATAGATTGGGTTTCAGCCCAATGAATTGTCTATGATTTGCTGACATCTGGCAGAAGGGTCTTACAGCCAAGCAAATAAAAGCTGCCCCAGCCCACCCCCAGCCCAGTCCCTGAAAACCACTAGGTTCTTTTAGAGGCTCTCTGCCCACCGCATCTTTTCAGAATTACCCTGATAGCCATTTGACAGTGTTCCAAAGAGTCTAAATGAGTGTGTGGGAAATTAGGAAGCAGAAACAGTGGCTTGCCTTTGCTCCCCTTTATCCACACAGTCCTTTCAAAGGCTCATATGCACTGATTTTTATAACCAGTCCGGGTTGTAAGAAGCTTGGTCTTAAAGGAAAACAAGCTGATTGGATTGGCAAAAATTAAACTGATCGGTGGCACTTGGGTTGCAAGAGGGGGGCAGGGGTTGGGTGAGGGGACCTGGCACTCTCAATGGTTACTGGTAGGGATGAAAATTGGTAAGACTTTTTCCTGGGAAGTGAATGGACTCACCTGCTCACCCCAAAATTGTAGGTTTGAATCCACCCACAGGCACTTTGGGAGAAAGGCCTGCCGCTCTGCTTCTGTAATATCAGCCATCAGAAACCTCCCATCATACACACGGGGAGGCCCCGAAGGTGGCGGTGACTTGGCAGCACGGACGAGGACGCAGTGGGATGAAGAGTCTGGCAGCAGGTCATAAAGCATAAAGAGGACATGCCTTGTTGATCCACTGATTCTCTCTCTAGAATGTGTGCACTATCAGAAGAGGCCCATGTCGTGAGGAGAACATGACTCATGGTCTCTGAAGAACTTTGCACAAGCCAGCTCCCTCCTCGGAGTCTCTGCTCCCATCACTGCGCTCACCTACCTGTCTGACTCGAGCGCACCATCCCCCTCCACAGAGGGCATACTGGGGGCTGGGGTGGTTGTGCTGACCGAGGCTCACAATTCTGTAAGCTGCAGTTCAATGGGTGTGAGCATGGCAATGGGATGGCAAAGGCCCCCTCACAACCTCTGCCCCTTTTTGCCTTTCACCAAAGTGCTGCAAGGCGGCTAAGGGGTTCTTTATGCGGCTTGTGGGAGATGATGTGGTGCAGGCCTACTGAAAAACAGTGTCAGTAGCCTGGAATCCAGATTTCTAAGCCCATTTCTAAGCCCCTGTGTCCAAAGATACTCTTTTGAACTTTAAAGCGGAGTTTTAAAACTCAATCATTATTTTAATTGTTTTTCAAGACAATGACATTCTTCCTGACCAGAGATTATTTTAATATTGTGTTCATTTTTTAGATACTATGAAATACATTGTAGCTACATATTATCAAGAACAATGTAAATCTCTCTGATTTCCCATGGAGAGATTCCACCATAATGTTAAGGCGGAAAAGCAAACTTGGGAAATAGTGTGAGCATATTTATTTTTCAAAGGGCATGTCTAAGGGCATTTAAGAAAGCTCACAGATGAATTCACTATGCTTAAATTCCATTTTCCGTGAGTGTTTTAAAATCCACTTGCACAGGAGTACACACACATGTGTTTAAATCTCAAACAAATGACACCAATTATTAGCATGATTACTCGATAGCAATAATGGAATCTACTGTAAGTGTAATGTGAAGAATAACTTTCACTTCTCATTCTCTACAGTTTTGTTTTAATATTTTTACTTTGAACACATATTCATGAACTCTTGAATTAAAAGATTAAAAACTAGAAAACTGAGCTAAAATCAAAATAGAGGAGAGTGATATTTCATGCAACGACCACATGAGATGAATCTTCATATTCTTTTTTTCCCAATGATTTTATTGTATTTTCATATTCTTAAGGGAAATGCTCAATAAACATTTGATCCACTGATCTGAGTTAAAGATATAATTGTTTTGTCTAATTGGCAGTCTGTAAAACGGCTCATAACCATGGCAGTGGTCATAATAAGTACTATAATGTTGTAAACCATTGACAGCCACACTACACTCATGAACCACTGCCTATTTTTATAAATGAATTTTATTGGAGTTCAGCCGTACCTAATTGTCACTTAGTGACTGTACCACTCTTTTAGCAAGTATTGCTAGTCCAGAAATACCACATTGGGTGGCCTTACAAAGCATAAATGATTTTCTCTTGGGTGAGGGGTCTAAATTCAGGGTGAGGACTTTCTCTTTCTGCCATCTCTAAAGCAAAGTCTTTGTCTTTTTGAGTTTCAGCTCCTGGTGATCTTTGTGTGACGAGGCATTACTCTCCCCCCCACCCCGCACCCCACCCATTTCTCCCTCTCTCCTTTGCTTGATAATGCTTTTTTATATCTCAAAAGAGATTGATTCTTGAGACACTCCACAGCAAACCTGCAAAACATTAGCAGGGTTTTGCAAACAAAACCTTTTGCGAAAAATAAAAAACAAAGGCGAAACAAAGGCAACTCACTTCCAAGTGAGATTGTGACCATATACATAGAAGTTAGGATTTATGACACATATTTTCAAGAGATGGATGCAATGCTGGGAGTATTCATTCATCTATGTCAAGAAATTTGGGAGACAACAAACTGGCCAAAGAAAGGTGCTTCCACAGAATGCAGAAGTTATTGAATAATATCATTGATATCACATGCAAGTGGAATTTTGCTGAAGATAGTTCAAAAACAGTTGCTGTAGTACATTGACAAGGAGTTGCCAGAAATTCAAGCCAGAATTAGAAGAGGATGTGAAACTAGGGATATAATTGCTGGTATCAGATAGATCTTTGCTGAAAGCAAACAATATCATAAAGATGTTTACTAGAATTTTGTTTATTCAACAAAGGTATTTTACTGTGGGGGTATTTTACTGTGAAAAAGTTATGTGAGAGTAGCATTGCAAAGAAAGGGAATTCCAGAACACTTAGTTGTGCTCATGAAGAACTTGTACATAGCCCAAGAGGCAGTTTGGGAACAGAACAAGGGGACCAATGGTTCATATGAATCTCAGGCCCTGATCCCAAAAGAACTAGATGATGTCCAGCTACCATTACCAACTGCTCTGAAAGAGATCACATTACAAAGTCCTGATAGAGTAAGAAAATAATGTAGAAGAAAACTCAAAATCAGAGAGAGAGAGAGAGAGAGAGAGAGAGACTTTCTTGCTGGTTAGAAACTGGTACGAGCTCTGAGACCAGGACTCTAGTCACTTTTCGGACCTGGAACTGAAGTGCTCAATTTTACAAGCAGTGGTAGCAGTATAAGGTGAACAACAGCCCTAGAGAGGTACACAGTCCTTAGAACAATCAATGACTGAAATTTTAAAAGGGCAGCATTTTCCTACAGATAAAGTTCAGGAGGTAAGAAAGAAGGAACAGAAACAGGAAATGTGGGGAGGAAGTGGGACAAGCAATATTACAGTGTGGAAATTGTAATCAAGATGAAACAAAATGTATATGAATTGTTAACTAGAACACTAGTTTTCTCTGGAAAACCAGTTTTACAGTGACCTGAACCTTCACACAATTCACCATAAAGAAGTTTTAAAAATAATAATGTAAGCATGGATGATAGCACGGTATCAAACCCAGATCCTGTCAAGTGAGGCCATTCTGGAAATGAAAATGACATAAAGGACAATAGTCATAAAGAAACTGCTCCTTTCAAACACTGAATGTCCTGGAGAGGAGTAGACAAAGGCAAGAAACTAGTGAAACCAGAGGGTGGAGTGGAAAGAAGTCCTTTCACTTTGTAGATTGATATCATCACCTTCCTAAGAGATCTTTACTAAAAGGAATTGTGAGAGAGACTAATATAGGGCAGTGTCTTTAGTTGCAAAAACCAGGGATCCTCAAACCATGGCCCACCAGGTGTTTTTGCCACCACTGCTGTCCCGCTTAGCAGCCGACTCATCCCAGGCATGCAGTGAATTTTTTCATAGTTTGTTTGGTTTTTTTTAACCTATAGTACGACCCTACAATGGTCTGAGGGACAGTGAACTGGCCCCCTGATTAAAAAGTTTGAGGATCCCTGTGCTAGACTCACAACTCATATGGAACAGTCATGGATGATGATACAAGACATGGTTATACAGCAAGTGACTCTAGAGGAGAAAACAGCCTGGTGGATTGAATAGAATTTTCAGGGAGATTTTTTTCAGACAGAGAAGGCAAACCACTCCTCTCCTTGATGAAAGAACCAACGAAGCACTACAGAGGAAGCAGTTGATATGCTACTTACACATACCATGTTGGAATGGCTTTGTGGTGATTAGCATAGGCAGTCATTATGTTGCTTACACATGTCATGATATATATGCGAATCAAGCGAGCTTCTTCTACAAGGGAATCCTAGGTGAGTTTGCTAGTGAGAAACTAGCAACAATCCAGGAACCCGCATAAGATCTATTGTCATGGCCTCCCTGCAGGGAGCGCACGGATGCCAGGATAATTCACAAGGAGACCATCATCTGGACTGAGCACAGCAGAACATGGATAGAGGTGAGACAAAGGTTGGGTGGACTTTTGCTGGTCCACCAACATGAAAAGACCTAAATACATTCGTTTTACTTGGACCCGTCAGGAGGAAATTAACGGTGGGAAGTCCTATCTAGGCCCATTAGAAGCAGAACTTCAACGAGTTGATTAGTTTAAGGATTATAAGGGCACCAAGGTGTTCTGGTCGGTGCTCAATTTTGGGGTAGGGGGAAAGGCCATATGTTCATGTGTGGATAAAAATGACCTGGAGAAAGAGAAAGATTCTTGTGTGACTCCCTGGATACAAAACCCCAAGGTACTCTGATCTTAAAACGCTGTCAATACAATCTTCAAGGTCCATGCTTAGGCTACAGAGAAAGGGGGAGGCAATGGGTGCTGGAATGAAAGTGTAAGTTTGGATGAAAATTAGGAGGATTTGAACAGATATTGTATGATATAGTTGCATCTGCCTTCCCTGAATATACTAGTGTCATAGATTGTTATGTATAATTGGGGACTACCTCCTCTACTTGATAATAAAAAGCAATGGATGCATATAAAGCTGCCCTTGGGCCAGTATTGATCGACCATACTAAATGGGAATCATGAGAATTCCCCAAACCCACTCAGGTTGTTAATATGAAACAATACCGGGCTTCTGGTGGACAAAATATTACTGCTTTGACGAGAGACATGTTAAAAGCTGGAGTGTTGTTGCCAACAAATTCTCTGTATAACAACTCTGCGTGGCCTCGCTCTGACAAAAGCAGACAGGGCTTATGGGAGTTGACGGTGAGGCCCAAGTAAAAGTTGTCACGTGCGGCCTCTGTGGTTCCATCCAAGGTCTCAATAGTACAGAGAACACAACAGGCTGGAGAAGACGGGCGATGGATTTTACAGATGCCTTTCGCTCGATCTTAGCTTCAGAAAAGAAGCCAGCTGCTATGGGTTTCCACATAAGAGACATCCCTTTTTGCTTTCCCTTGGTAGCCACAGAGGTGCTGGCATTTACTAATTTACTGTCATCGTTTTGTCAGGAAAGACTTGAACTTAGTGCAGATTTCAAATGAGATGATACATTGCATTGATGACAGTACATTAATATCAATCACGGGAAAACAGGAGAGGGCAGATTAGAGAACAGTGGTTCCCCATGTAACCAACGGAAACTGGTAAAGTAAATCCAGCTAAAACTCAAAGTCATACCCCAGTAATGAAATTCTTGGGAATAATTTGGTTAGGAGCTACTCATAACATCCCATGGGGGTCCAAGAAAAGCTGCCATCACTATGTACCCCCCCCCCCCCCCCCAACAAACGAAGCAGGAGACTCCATGTTTGGTTAATCTATTTGGATTGGGAAGAAGATGTAATCTATATCTGGGACTCTTGATGGTTTCCAAGCTTAAAACCTGACAACTACACTTGAATAGGGGTCCAAAGTATTTCGGAATGACAGGAACAGTCTGATTTTCCCCATCTATAGGCCCTGATGATCCACACTCAGGCATGACCTTGGCAATGGCTATCACCCATGCTTATGCAGACTGGAGCTTATAGAAAAGGGGGGGGGG